>PVKS010014075.1:0-49213 GCA_004027875.1 Aplodontia rufa | reverse complement strand
TATTAGCATGTGTTAAATCCAGATAAGATGTAATGTTTTACAACCTAATACTTTTTTTAGAGATATAGTGGGAAGGGGAAGGGCAGGATAAGGGAGGGTAATTGGGGGGGCACTCCTGGGGGTAATTGCAATATCCAGAATATATACACATTTTATATTATTTTGTTAAAAACTTGTATGGTTGTTCAAAAATAAAAAAAATTTTTAAAAATGGAGTTAAAAAAAAATCCAGCAACTTTGGCAACAACTGAGGGATTGGCTAGGTTCTCCAAGTTTAACATAATAGAAAACTATCTGGAATACTTTCGTTCAGGGTGTCTAGCCAGTTAATTAGAGAACTTCTACCTGCAGAAAACAAGGTTCCCTAGAGGAGAAGCAAGGTCTGGAGACAAACTTTAGGATGTAGGTTCCTAGCTAGGAGGGAAGCCCTGGGAGTGGGTCCCACCTCGCTGCCTGCCTTCCCCCTGCGCCTGCCTGTCTCCTGCGGAGTTGTAGTGCATAGTGTGATTGCGGTGTTTTCTCCTCCGGGAGTAAAGCGCTGCACTGGGTCGGGCTTTGTCTGTCTTTATTCACAACATATTCATGTGCCTCAGCAGGGGGGACTGCACTGTTGCCTGCCAGCCTGTCCTCTTTGACTGAGCACCTCCGAATAAGGTGAATGATAACTCTCCATGAGAAAGAGGGGCGGGGGAGAGAGAGAGAAGCACACACTGAGAACTGAGATACAGAGGAAGAAAGACCACGCAAAAGGAGGGAGGGGGTGAGGGGGACGAAAGGATGCTCTCCGGCACACTCCTATATTAGGTCTCTGTGCAGACGCAGAAGCTGCAGAAACAGCACCAGCAAGCTCCGGGGCAGTAATTCTAACTAGTGCCCATGAACACCGTGGTCAGGACGACAGTGAAGAGGCAATTTGTTACTCTTGCCTAGATCACTCTAGCTCTGCCAACACTGAGAGCGCAGTCACCCCCTTGTTCTCTAATTTAGAGACTTGCATCTTTTTGGCATTCCACACTATCAAGACAGTCTGCTACTACAGGTAAGATGCAGTTAAGATTTCTCTATTTGTGACATCATTACACTTGAACACACTTTAAACCATGAGCACTTTTAAATAGAATGCCTGGTTTACGTGGAACTGCCTCCCACCCCCTTCCTATAAGTCTTCCTTCATGTAAATAATTTCACAAGGAAAACTACCATTAAATGAAGGAACAGCAACTGAATTTGTCTTACAAGGAATCTGTGCAATTGTTTGCCTTTCCAGTAGCTCCACATTCACAGTTGGGAACTTGAACTCCAACTGTGATCTGTCATGCAATTCATAATATATAGCATTTCTAAATGTATCATTTTATTTGCTATCATTTGTCTTAGCCATAATCCTTCCTTGGCTACAAGCATTATGCTCTATATGTGTTTAATAAGTAATGTTTTGTTTTTCTAAGTTTTCTAGTTTGGTGGAACCCATGTTAGGCACATAACTTGTAGAGTTTGATCAGATCTTTATAATGCAGGGTCATTTGCTGCTTCAGAAACATGAGCTGTGGATGTCTTTACCAAGAAAGTCTTATCAAGAGAACATATGTGTATAATTAACAATTAGCACAAGCATGTGAAATGGTTATGAGATTACGAGACAATGCAAAGATATTGATTCACATACATCACGAGATCACTGAGTTACAATTTTGGTTTTTTCATAAAAGATTACTTTTGTTCTTATAACTCATTTCCATTTTCACCTGTCATTATTTATTTTTTGTTTAATAATAGGATTAGCTCTTAGGGGAGGTCAGTGAGTTTTGGTGACATGCTGGGAAAACTATAATCATAGAAACATATTACGAATGTCTTGTGCATCTATAGAGAATATAGAAGTAATGTTGTCAACAGGTTTGTAAAATTTTACTCTGCTCAGTTTTGATAAGAGAATCCTGTAATGTTAGTAACTTGCAACTTGAATGGTATTTTGCTGTCCCATTCAGAGTCCCGGTATGATTATATTGCTATATATGATCAAAGCTATCAGCACTAGACAGATTTAATAATAAAGTCATTTTTATTTGACCGAATAATGTATCTCAATTTCATATATACCTATATTTGTATTTCATATATACGTACTTATGTATATATTTCTAACCTTGTGTGTTTGTGATATACTTTCTGTTAATCATATTTTGTGTAAGAGTTGCTCCTGATCTAATTCTTCCACAAGAAGTATTTATATACTGGTAATCTGGCATCCTTGTAGTGACACTTAGATAGTTAATGGCTTTAACTCTGATGTACAATAAAATATGTAGCTTAAGATTAAAGCAAATCCTAGCATAGCACATGTTTAACAGTGAAGCATTGTGAAAATAGAAGCATTTGCATGCAAAAATACATAATTCATTGGAAGACTTGTGATTCTTGTTCCTGTGCATGACTTATTTCATTTTCCAATTTCACTTACAAAAGGTGTAAGTCTAAGGGGAGCGTATGTAAAATATTCAGTTGACTGAGGATGTGAAAATTAAGGGAGGAAAGAATTATTACTGCAGTGACTTTGCTTAGGACTGTTGGGTAGCTGGCATGAATGTAAAAATTCATTTTAGAGTCTCTGCTAGGGTACACTAAAAAAAAAAAACTCAAAAAAAAGTTGATGTGAAATATCTGTCAACATGTGAAGTTATTCAAAGAAAGTGAATGATGGAAGAGCAGAAAGAAGTGTTAAAGTTTCTAAAAGGCAGAATATTTTCAGGAAGTATGGGGAAAAATCTTATGTTGATGACTTGCAGGAAAAGTGTGTCAAGAATAGTATTTCTCAGGCATGAAATGATATAACAAGGGTCAGATATCAGTTGGAAAAACAAGAATGCTCTTCTTACTCATTTACCAAACTTGAATGTGCAATTACCAAAATTATATTTTGCATGAAATAATTATTAGAATTCTATAGTTAGAAAAGTTTCTTAAAAGTATTTAGATAATAAAAGTTTTCTAATATTCATATTTATTTGATTCACATGATTTATATGAATTTTTCCTAAGGAATACATGTGCTTAACAAAACGGTATAAGTGATTTTCTTCTGAAACTTTTTAATATTAGTTTTAAAATTAATAAAAATTTTGTCCAATCATTTCTTTCTCTAGAAATAGACATGTTCTAGATTATTTTATGAATTACAAAAGCACCAATTTTGCATTTCCATCCATCAAACCATTATGCATGATTTCATGATTTATGAGCATTCATTATCATTTTTATTTCTCCCAACTCTCTAGTTTTTCCAGCTGTATAAGAACTTTTAAAATGTCCAATAAAAGCCAATTCATAATTAATGATATTTCTAAGGTCTTACTGTTTTAAACTCAGAATCTTTTTAAGTTGCTTGGAATTTTCATTTACTCAATTATACTTTTAGGCACTTATACCGAAGTCGCCCAAAGTATATACTCAGGAATGTGTCCCTGCTGTTCAGAGTTTCAACTTTTCTACTGTAGAAAGCTTGGGAAAGTTTGCTCTCTATGTCACTTTAGGCTGAGCTAGATCACAAGATGGAAGTTTCTCTGGATCTTTAATAATGTCACTTGAGCTGATATTGTCATTTTTACACTGTTTTAAACATTGCTGAGTTTTAATGTGACACAGAGCATTTTAGCTGGTTAGGAACTTCGTTGAATTAGTTTTGAGGATTTGGCTGATATAACAATAATTAAAAAGAAAAGATTTCATTTCTGTGTTATCTGAGAAGAATTTCAACTCTGTCCTCAGCATGCACACTCCATCAATTATTTATAACTTTTTGAAATAGATTGTTTTCATTGATGTGGCACTGTTCTGCTGAAATGTTCCATCATTTTCTACAGGAATTTTATTTGGATAGTTCTGGGGGACACTGTGAGTCATACACTGAAATCCTGGACAGTTATGACATAAAAAATCATTTTGATATTAACACTAAAGCATGAGTAGAAATAGTTATAACTAAAAATTCATAAAATAGCATGCAAGAATAAATATCAGTAATCTCCAATTAATTTTCTGATTTAGTTAGTTCAAAAACACTTTCAGGCTATGGTGTAAATCCTAGAATTCAAAGCTCTTTGGGAATCTTGGTGACACAAAAGTGGCAAATAGCATCTTCCTTACACTGCTCACAGGTAAAAGTCAAGGCTGGCCCATAGGATGAGTGTTTTGGATTGAAGTAATTGTTATGCTTTAAATCATTTAAAAGTAAAATACAAGAGCCTATCCAACTAAGTTAGAAATTATGATAATTATAAAATACTGATAGACTGTTTGAGGTCAATAGCAGTTTATATTTTAAGGTCATATTTTAGAAGAATTAAATAGCCATAAATTTTTTTCTATTTTTTATTCAGAAATTTATTTGTTGAACAATCAAACAAGCTTCTAATGAAATAATATATATATAAATTATATATATATATATATATATAAATTCTGAAAATTAGATTTACCCTCCAAGAGCTCCCCCCAATTTACCCACCCTTATCACTCCCCCACTTCTTCCCAATACATCTCTACAAATGCCTTAGGTTGTATGTCCTTACACCTTATCCAGATTTAAAACATAACAATAGACCTCCTATGTCAGTGGCCAGGGTCTAGCTCCAGCCTCCACAGATGAGTGAAGGCATTTGACCCTTGGTTCTCTGGGTTATGCTGATTTCACTCAACATAATTTCTTCCATAGCCATCCACTTACCTTCAAAGGCTGCAATATCATTGTTTCTAATTGCTGAGTAGAATTCCATGGTATATATGTACCACTGTTTTTAGATCCATTCATCCAGTGAGGGACATCTGGGTTGTTTCCATAATTTAAATATCTGATCTCTGTATTCTTTTCAAGAAATGATTGATAACATTTCTATGGACGTATTACAGCCATTATTACAAATCTGGTTACTGTTATACCCTGTTGCAGGAATTCTTGACACAGGAAAACCTGTCTGTTCATTAAAAAGTAAGATTAAAAAAAGTTATTAATAATTTTAACAATGATTCTCCCCCAAAGCTAGTGAAAATGGCATGGAAAAAATAGTTTTATTTAGATACATTACCGAACATTAATACCAAGCCATTTTACTAAAAGAGTTGTTTTAGTCACCACTCTTTAGACACCTATCCTAACCAAGCAAAGCAAGGCCAGGTGAGTCTGCAAACATGATTCCATGATTATAAAACACTGTGCCCGTTCATTTGCTTTTCAAAAGTTACGCGCATGTCCAACAGCAAACCCATTTTGGTTTATGCAATAGCTTGGATGTTATGTAATAACAACATACATATCATGGTAATAGACATGCACACACATTAAAAAGGTTAAATTGTTGGTTTTCTGGTATATGAAAAGGCAAAGATTAAAGAGTCTTTCCTGGCATGAACTTTCTTTATTAGATTAAAGGGTTCCTGACATTTAGAAAAGTTCTGTTTAAATTAGCTCTCAGGGTTTTTCTTTAATCTGCACAGGCAAATATTAAATGCTTTAAGGTTCCTCTTAGAAGGTAACAGATTCCAATTAATTAGTGTCTGCTGACAGATACATACATTGTAAATACAAACCATAGGGTTCCAGTAAAGAGGTTAATTCAGTTTTTACGAGGTAAGATGGGATCAATATTCTCTTTTGAGTGTCCTAAGAAAATGTATTAAACATTAGGCAATTATGTAATTAAGACAAATTTCTAGTCATGACTCAGAGAAATTATATTAGTGCCTCATAGAGAATATATAATTCTTAATGTGTCTGATGACCACAAAGTATGACTTGGGGTGCTTAAAAACTGATACGATCTCAAAGATGGTCTACATCTTTGGAAGGTAAATAATCACTGATTTACTACAGAATGTATCATAAAACAGGATTGTCATAGGATACAGTTTGTTATTATTTGTTCAACAGTAGTCAGAGCATGGAATTTTGTTAAAGAAGGAAAAGATCTGGCAAGACTTTCAACAAGACAACTTGACTCTAAAATCTCATGTTTATTCTCCTATTTGCTATAATAAATCCCAAATTATATGTTCAGAATATATTTCTCATCATCTGGAACACCTAGAATATCATCCCCATATCTTCCTTTTTAAAAACCCAGGTCTTCTAAGTGATGTTTCATTTCCAACTGAAAACATGTGGTGAGTCCAGATGTTCAAACACAATCACTCCCCACAGGCTTACAGTTACAGGTTGATTCAAGAATGACTACGTATAAATATACACATCAGAGTCCTCACTTAAAATTAGAACACAGGCTGTGAAGTGCATAAAGATGGTAGGAGACCACAGTTGGCATGTAAATTCCTTGTTCAAATGAAAATGTATTCTCTGCCCCACGATGGTAGCACATCTGGTACATTCAATACATTTTTACAAAAGTTTCAATGTCTGTGTAAAAGCATAAATTGTAGACATGACAATGGCAGCTGAGAAGTAAATATAATTTGCCTGGTAAACCTATTTTACATAAATTTTGAGTGACATACTTTTTCCAATGGGGAAAATCCAGGGATCCAAGTGTTTGAGCTGATTCATTTCTCCAAAATCTAGAATGATTGAGGCATAAGGAAAGAAGTTGATTGGGGGAATAATAACTTAATTGTTTTGACTTTCTAACAGTTTATTCAAGGCCTAAACTAACAAGTAAATCAGCAGAACTTTCCCTATGGAAAAATAGCACCGCTACCTAAGGATATTTATGATGCTTTGCTGGCTAATTTATCTAGACAGATAAAACCTTAGCATGATGGAAGAGTGAAAGTACCAGACAAATTTATGAGCCACAGGGCGACTCTCCTGGGACTCCCTGTAATTGAGTTCCTTAAAATTATGCATTTCATTGCTTTCTGCTTTCCTTTTTCTTTCTATTCTCCTTTTATAGTCACATTTACAAGAGTCTGAATGAGGGCAAGAAAACCCACTTCAGCATTTTCTTAGTTCCAGAGTTCTTCTGCATGTTGTAATCAGATCTCCCAAACCACTCATTGAGTGCTGCTAGTCAAAGCACTGTCACCACGCCAAAACTGTAAGATTAATAAACCGAAAGGAACTCCACCTGTAACAATGGGCACACACTACTTGTTTTTGCCTGAATGGAAAGGGATCCTGGCTGCATGCAGTTCATGTTGAAAGAACCAAAGTCTTACAGTCTCCTTACTGTTGATCCTTGAACACTAAGTGTTTGAATCATGTGGGTCCATTTATACATGATTTAAAATAATAATATATAGTAATAACAATATAATTATTATTATATTGCTAAATTGCTGAGGCTGAGCTTGAATTTACAAATCTTCCAAGTCTCGGGGATAACTGGGATGCGCCATCATGCCTAGTCCTTACACAGACAAGTTTTGGTGATGTGTGGAAATTTGAAAAAAACACACAGATAAACCACATAGCCTAGGAATACTGGGGAAAAAATGCCTAATGAAAAGTTAGACATGGTATGGAAGCAAAAATATATTTAATACTTTTGTGTCATTCACTACCATAATATATACACAAATCTATTGTAAAAGGTTTAAATTAATCAAAATGCATGCACAGAAATACACTGTGCATGACAGTATTTACAATCAAGAGAAATATAAAGAGACATCAGTATGTAGTATTCAATCTTAACTTCATGAAATTAATTACAATGCTTGCTCTACAACCATAATAATTTTTATCGCCACCTCCTGCTGCCATCGTGGGGGAATCAAAAGTTATATGCAAATTTTCAATGATAGCAGTTGGTACCTTTAAGTCCCCTTTTGTTCAAGGGATCAGGTGTAGTCCCCTGCTTTAAATATATTTTAGGTCAGTGCATGGTCCAGTCATTTAAATCATTTACAGATAAATCTTACAAAGCCTTGGTAAGGTGAGTTGATATCACTGACACTGCAAAATTCCAAATGTTAGAGATAGTGCCTAATAAAACAGATACAAAATGGTGTTCCTTATAGGATGACGGGAAGAGGAAGAAGGCAAACATATTTAGTTAACCTCTCCCATTTTCTAAACAACAGAGTGAATAGGTCCTTGGTCAAGACACAACTGGAGAAGAACTGCCTGATCAAAGGCAGCTTTTGTATTCACTAATAATTACTACTACTCTGTCTGATGTTGCTGCTGTTTTACCATATGCCATTCCGGACACTTTATATGCATTATCCAATTACAAAAACTACATGAAGTCATAATTAATATCCATGTTTAAAAACAAGAAAGTAGACTTTAGCTGAATTTTGCTCAAGGGTTCTCCTGGCTTGAAAGAACCAAAGTCAGAATTTAAAGCACTATCGCATGTACCCCAAACTCTACCACCATGAAGATTTAGCATTTATTTTATTATTCTAGGAATTTGCATACTGTTTCATAGGAGTTAACAATGCACATAGCATCGAGGAGAAGAATGAAAAGGAAGCATGAGAATGTAAGACCCAAGGTGTTTTAAGAATTTACAACTAGTTAGTCAACTTCGGTAATTAATCCTTGGTGGCAACTATGCTAATTTTCTTTTCCACTCCCCGCTTTTTTGTGTATGCATTTTACAAGTCTGCATTATATACAGCTTCCTAAGAATGCTGATCCTGAACTGAGTGCAATCTTCATTTTCATTCCCAGAATTTATGAAGTTGTTCTTTTCAATCAAATTGTCTAAATCATGGAAATGTCAAAACAGCAGTGCCTGTCCTGTCATGCAAATGAGAACAAGTTCTCCTTATTGTAGCTTAGTGCCTCTAGCCAAAAACAATGCATCTGCTGTATTTAAGTCAGGCTGGTTCATTGGCCAGAGTTACTGTTCCCTCAAACATTCACAAGATTTTGAAACAAGTGCCATCCGTGGTACGTATATGGCAACATTATACTTGTATTTGTTCAGTTGAGGTCAAAGTAACTGAGTCAGAGCCAGTCTGTCCCAGAGAGTCCCACTTGAACCCCTTTGGAAATCAAGGGTGCTGGTTATTACATCACTGTGATTACATCACTGTGATTCATTTCATGAAGTCATTAAAAATATAGATAGAGAATTTACAGGTATATCAAACTGCAGTGTCTATCTGCACTGAGATTATATTTGTAGGCATTTTTTTAAATGGAGAATCTCCAAATATTTGCTTAGTTAGTTCTCTAATTTAAATCTGAAAAAAATTATGTTCACTCTTTTTAAAATAATGGAAGGGAAGCTTTCATGCTTTTACTCTTCATAATCATTCCTTAGTCCTTAGTGGATTAATTTATGTGTGTGTTTATGTGTGTGGGCATGTACACCTGTGTACACTTCAGTGGATCTTTTTGGATTAAAACATAATCAGATGAACAGGTAAAGAAACATCTCTACCCTGAAACTTTAAAACTTAGTGTTTGACTTACCCGAAGAGACATCCAAAGACTATAACAAATATGTACATGTGAAAAAATTTCAAGAGGTTTGTCCATATCTAGCAAAACTCAAGCTATTAGGAGGAATCATAGGAGGTCATAATGAGAGTTTTGATTAAAAGCAGTTTCTGTCATTAATTTGCTGAAACTGCAGTTAGAATCAAAACCCCAGAACACTAATAGTCACTAGGACTAAATGGCTTTTGACCATATTATAAAACAGCTACATGTGTGTTTCAGGAATTGTCAAGATTTTTGGTCAGTCTCCAACTGTGCACATTTTGGCTAATTTCTGGTGAAAGAGGTTATTACAGTTCTGCTATTCTTCATCATTATATCAGAATTCCTTGCTAGAATTTTTGAAGGATATGTGGGCTGGTTGAGTGAGTGCTTATTCAACAGATGAAAACTACTACTTCCTAGCCCTTAAGGCTGTTTTTGACAAGGTGACCTTGGTCACAGTTTTCAACTGCCATAATGTTAAGAAACAGAAACCAGTTGATTATGAGTGGATTTTCCTACATGAATCCTTTGGTTTTCAAGGCAAAAAAAGGAGAACAAGTACAGTTGCAGATTTACTCTGATTCATCAGATTCGTAGATACCATACAATGACATAGTAACTATATTATATTAAGTTTGGTGAATATATAAGAGTGAGCTAAGTGTTTACTTAAAATACAGGTTTAAAACTAATTTGATCACTGTATAATGTATATATGTATAAAGACATCACATTAACTATGTAAGCTTGTGCCAATCAAAAATATTTTATAATGATAAAGTAGTTCTAGATTTTAAAGTATAAATAAGTATCAGTGGTTCAATACTGATATAAATACCTGAAAGAGTAAATGTGATAACACACAAATCTGTACAGAAAAATTCAAAATATTTTATGCCAATACTCTGCTCTCAAGGAGGTGCATAATTTCTTATCCCTTAAGTATTTGATGATCCTCATGACTTCTTTCCATAGTATGAAGTATGAAAGATGGAGAGGGCAGAATTTTTTATAGTGGGGAAGCCTAGCAAACACGAAGTCAACATCAAGAGTATGTCAAGTGAAAACAAATCCAAACCTACAAGAAACCATTTAAAAAGTCTACTGAGGGGGCTGGAGCGCTAGCTCAGTAGTTAAAGTGCTTGCCTGGCATGTATGAGGACCCGGATTCGAACCACAGCACCATATACACAACCAAGTGTGAGAGAAACAAAATCCAGAAAACCAGATGAATAAATTAAAAAGTTAACTCTTCTCTCTCTATATATCTTTAAAAAAAAAAAAAGTCTACTGTGCACTGGAGCAGTGGCTCAGTGGTTCTGGCACTTTCCTGGCATGCACAAGGATGTTGATTCAAACTCCAGCACACATGAAATACTAAGTAAAATTTGGTTGTGTCCTTCTCTCTCTCACTCACTGTCACACTCTTTGAAAACAATGAAAAAAGTAAAATGTCTACTGAAATAGAGTGCTCTAATCTCAGAAGTGAGTAAGTGCCTCAAAATCAAGTACAGACTTTTCCTTTATATGGTGAGAATAAGCAATAAGGAAGGGGGAGTTATTGCTATGGCGGAATTGTGTTTCCCCAAAACTTCAGAATGTGGCTCTCTTTGGAGATAGGGTTTTTAAAAAGGAAATTAAGGTTGAATGAGGTTCTCTTCAATCTGACTGATGCCCTCATAAGAGGAAATTTAAAGACACAGAGAGATGCCAGGGATGTTCCCACACAAAGGGCATGTCATTTGAGGACACAGTGAGAAGACAGCCGTCTGCAAGCTGAGGAGAGAGGCATCTTTTAAAAGGAACCAAACCTGCCAGACTTTGACCTTGGACTTCAAGCCTCCATTACCATAAGAAAATGTGTCTATTATTTAAGTCATCAAGTCTGAGATTGGGGCAGCCCTAGAGAACCAACGCATCAGGCAGACAATGCAGGAAAGCAAGTAGGAAATGTGTGTCCCTGAGATTTGGTGTTTCTCAGGATGAGGTGATATGAGAGGAATGTTCTACAAGTTAGTGTTTGCTCAGGCTCGGAGGAAGCCACGCTCAGGGTAGGAGAGAACCCTGACTCAAGTCTAGCCAAGACAAAGCGGAGGGGAGGAAATGGTCAGTCGTGAGCACTTGATTGAGTGACTGGTCATGGCGATAGTTCATGCACCTGCATTTTGTGGGTTTCCCCTTCAAAACCCAAGACTTCAGTCTAATCATAAAAAATCATCCCTAATTCCCCATTGATGATATCCTAAAAAAATCTGACTCGTATTCCTCAAAACCAGTAGGGTCCTTGAGAAACTACCGCACTTACTAGAATCCTAAGGAGACTTGAGTACTAAGTGAAATATGGTACCTTGAATGGAATCCTAGAACAGGAAAAGGACGTTAGCTTAACAACTAAGGAACGGCAAATACAGTGTGAACTTTAGGTAATAGTATATATTGATATTATTTCATCAAGTGAGATAAATGAACCATGTTAATGTTACATGCAATAGGTAAAATTGGGTGTAGTTTAAAAGAATTATCTGTACTAGATTCATAACATTTCTGTAAATCTGCATCTATTATAAAATATGTTAATTTTAAAAGTCAATGACTTTAAATAAAATAAGACAATAAATATCAACAATAATTTTTTCAAATAATAAGAAAAGACAAAGTTCAAATCAGCCTTGATTTGCTGCTGCTGTATATAATAATAAACATAACTACAACTTCAGGGGATCATGATTGTGGTAGAAAGTAAAGTATATCTGTATTTCCTGTTCTGGGAAATTAATACCAAATTCTTTGCTAGTAATATTTGTGTCTACTAAATGCCAGTCAATACATAGATATTGGAACACTAACAGCTGCATTTTTTTCTAGATCGTTTTTTACCCTCTGGTCTCTAAACCCCCTTTCATTTGGCCTAGATGTAATATTTTAACACAAAGGGGCTTCAAAGACTCACCTTAATGATTAGGTTTTCAGGGTCTTTTATGACAGGGTCCCTAGCTGTCCTCAATGACAAGTCTCCCTTCATTTCCTTATCAGTTAACTAATGTGTCATACTACTAATTTAGAAAATTAAATTATTTCACATCCGGACAGTACATATGACACCAAATGCAACCATATAATATGTTTTCTATTCTTTCCCCATACAAATTTCCAGTAGTAGCAAGTACAAAGTCTATTCCAAGTAACATATATTTTTCACTTAGGAAAATTATATTCCATGATTTTCTACTTCTGGTAGTGTTCCCTATGTATGCAATAAATAAATAAATAAATAAATAAATGCTGACTTTTTCCCTAAGTGCCAGGAAACATTCTTGCAATGTTTTTATTGATAAAAATACTTTTATGAATACTTGTCAAATCAGGGTCATCTCCCATTTGAGAAATCCCCTGCAAGGATATCATAGAAATAGTTTTGTGCCTATAGACTTGAAAGTGGTATCACACTTTTCACTGGCCATTTGTATTTAATTCTGTTCTGCTTTGAATTTTTAAAAAAGAACCATTTTACTTTCTTTAGGATAATCATAAAGAAGGAACAAGAAGAAAGCTGACTGGGCAAAAGATAGTCATTTGGTTCTCCTGGCTGTTTGTTATAGTTGAAGCTAGCTTCAAAATTAAAGTCTGATTGCTACAAGAAAAAAATTTCCCAAGAATAATAATGCTATTATTTGATAGGTTTTTTTTTCATCTTTTGAAAAATGGGTTCATGCTGGCAAGTTTGAATTATTACAGTTATAGAATTTTATTTTTCTTAGGTTCAATAATTTAATATGCTTAGCCTTTTGGAAAATTAATATATTATTTCAGTAGCTCAAAAATATGATCAGTATGTATGTATTACACTTACGTTTTAACTGGTGCAGTACAGTGCTGTTAGCAGGTCCGAATTTTGCTTTTCCAACTCTGAATTCACCCAACCTCAGAGTACAGAAATTATTATATTGGACACCTGCCATCCTGGCCTTTGGAAACCATCCTCCTGTAAAACCACCAAATTAATTATAGCTCAGAGTAAGGGCAATGCTGGCAGAAAAAAGTATTTGTGAGTTTACATTAGAAAAGCAAACTATGGAAGAGATTAAATGTTGCTACTAATTAGGTGTGGAAAAACCATTAATAGAAATAAATGTGACTTTTTGCACAGATTAATATTGTTTGCTTAGCTAGGGTTTATATTTTGTAACAGTGCATATGGACATATAATACATGTGTACCTTTTTTGTAATTTATTAGGCAGTATAGTTGGTAAGTGGAGGAGATTCACGTTTTCAGTGCCATTAACTTTACTTTGAAAATCAAAAGTACCTGCTCCCATTCTAGACTATTCACAGCTTATTGATGTTAAGTATACTCTAACATATTTTGCTGTCTGTTACCACAAGTGCACCTCTCAGGAGTTACAGCAGATCCAGGTTTTAAAGCCTTTTCCACACATCCCTTCCAACTGTGGAAGTCTAGTGCCCACCCATTGTCAGCTCTAATGATAATCACACCACACCTAGAGCCTGAGTCCACAGGGTGAATCCACAGCCTCATCCATTGTTTTTGAATAACCAGTTTTACATGGTTAGATTTCATTTTTTTCTTATTGAACCAACTCCATTATTTATAAAATCATTGGCTTTTAAATATAGTCATTCAATAACTTAAAATTAATTTTTTTAATTTACTTTTCTTGCTAAAGGCTAGCACTCCTATTTGGACAGTAAAGCCTAAATCACAAATGCAAGGAAATATACCAGTATTCACTTACTGATTCAGCAAATAATGACAAAACTATTATTAATAAATACAGCTACCATGACCCAGACATTGGGTTAAATAGTTTAACGTATTATTATATGTCATCTTCTCAAAAATCCTGTGTTATAGTTATTACCGCTTACATTCATTAAGATTAGAAAACTAGAGGCTTAAAATTTTCCTCAAAGATGCCAATATAGTGAGTACTGACCTTGAATTTGAACCTAGGTCAGCCTGTCCAAAATCATGCCTCTTATTATTTTTGGGAAGACTAAAAATTAATTGCCTGTGAATCAAAAAACACTTTCCATGTAGAAAGGAAACTAATGAAAAAACCGTGGAAATTCATTTGAGGTGAAATTAAATTCATCATTAAAGAACACTGGTGATTCATAATCTCTTTAATGTAAGATAAGTCAGTACAGTGACTGTTCTGTAATAACGATTTTCTCCCTCATGCCACTGTGATAGAAAAAGAGGTATATCTGCTTTTTAAAAGTAGACAATAAAGGCTATAATATTATTTATTAGAAAAATTAAATGATCATTGGTTTTTTATTAGACCACCTGTATACACATGGTATCTAGCTAATCCTGGTTGTTGTAGTAGTGGAATTCTTTTCATGTAGTGGTTGCTTTAGATCACTAGCTCCTGGAGACAGAGCAGGCAAATTTGAAGGGGAAGTAGCAGAGAAGTTCAATTAAGGGAAGACTGAAGAAAGTGCAGATCAACCCAAAATGAAGACTAAGAGCTCAGAGTAGATAATGTAAATCAATATAAAAAATGATTGGACCATGAAAGGTGTGATTCTTCAAGCTGCTCTGCAGGAAACTATTTATTGTGTAAATTAACGTCCTGCATTTCTTTCTAAGGAGTTTGCAGGTAGCATATTCTGGCCCTCTTCTAATCATCTTGCCAGTGTTAATCCCAGATGTTCCAAACATCATGTTGGCTAAACTTGCATTCCATGTTCCAGGGTTCAGCAAACATCTGAGCACCTACCGAATGCTGGATAAAATGGTAAGTGCCTTAATACTGTGGTGCACAATCATTCAGCACCGTGAGTATTAATTAGCCCACAGTCAGCACACTATCCTGCATTGCCCAGTACTGAAGAGCTGATTGGAAATACCAAATCAGAGCAAGCCAGTACAGTGATGCATGGTCCCCTGTGCCAGGCACCAGGTGCTGTGGATGTCCTCCCTGTGTAGGCTTTGGGAAGGTGTGAGCTGTGTTCTATCTTAGCTACAACCTGGAGGATGATAGAGATGAAGCACAGCTGCACCTATAACTCATGCCTGGTCTTCTTACAGAAATTGGTATCTTGTGACTCTTGTGACTTGAGAAAGGTATCTCTCTAAAACATGAGCATGGACTTCCGGCTTTGACCCATTCTGCTTCTTAACCAACCGCATTTTGTATGAGCAGGATGCAGTGTCTTCTTCAAAAGGAAGCTAATTGTTATCCTTACTTTACAATCTGCTGTGAGAAAGGACCAGGAGTATGTGAAATGCTTACAGTACTCAGTGTCTCACATGTGAACATCAGCAAGAATTCCAAGCTTGCATTCACATAGTGTGGCTGCTTTTCAATGCTTAATTGGAAAGAGAGATTAGCTGATTAGGTCAGAAATAAATCACTGACCCCTTGACCTTTCAGAATCACACACACTCATCTGCTTTTGATTGTGAATTTGTAAACATAATTAAATGAAATAAAAATGAAATGACATAAAACCTCAGTCTTTGACAAACCTTAGAGAAACTGAAATCACTTCTATGACTGAAAGCAAATCTTTCATATTTCTGTCCTGAAAATATTGCAGAGGGCATTTTGTCATTGTTATTTAATAACATTCTGGGAAAATAAAATAGCATCCATCATTTGCTTTCGACTGTAATCAAGGCATTGAGTGAAGAGTTGTACATGAACCTAGCATGTCTACTGAAAATCTGTCTCCAAAACCAGACAGAACTATAGGAAACCAATCCTGAAAGCACTGGACATTCTCCTTCCCCTGAAAATCCCTTTACACACACTGTGGATTTTTATAACTCCGAAATGAGTCCCTGTTTCCATGCTGACATATGCTATTCAAAAAGCTGAATTATTCAAAAATACTCTTCTGTAGCAAGGCTCCTGTACCTGGGGCAGATGGTAGAGCTGGATCCTGCCTATGGATGGGTCTGTTCACTATTTTAAGTTGTACTGATGCGTGATGGATATGAGTGTATGTGCATTTTGTAGTCTTCACCTTTTGCCAGCTTCTAAGAGATCATGACTAAGGGTTAAAAACAGTTGTGATAAGGGACATCTTTACAACTGGATCCAAATACTTTCTCCTTTGCCTTCATTTCTTTGAGTCTACAATACCCTTCAGCATACCTTTTCAAATTCAGACCTCCAGGAGTGTTACACAGTCAAGAAATGTTTTTCTCAAGCCCCAGTTCTTCTCTCAAGTATCATATAGTAGCTAAGCATCACCAACTGGATTAGGCTCAATTATTACAAAACTTGATAGCTGAATGTCTCTTCCAGACATGTGTTGTTAATTCTTATTAATGGAAAAATTCCTTACTAATTTGTTATGATAGTTCTCATACATTTATTCAAATAGCTGATTTTTTTCTTTAGTTGTGTTGATTCATTCTATTGTCCCATAATGAAATGGAATGATGGCATAAAGATGAAGTTTTATGACAAATGCTAAACTTAAACTAGATTCTCTATGATGACAACTTTAACTGAGACAAATTAGTCTTTGTTTTGAGGTTGGGTACTTTTCAAACAAAAGAAATACCCATTTGTTATACATTTCCCTAAGGAATTCAAGCAACACAAAAATTAAATTTCATATATAATCAGAAGAAATCAGAATGGCTTATTAGAATGAAATAGAGATTAGTTAATATGAGTCTGGGTGTGCTATGTCAGTTAGCTCTTGCTAGTTGCCCAAAACTTGGGTGGCTCTTTTTGTCTTTGCAAGGCTATAAATTGGTTGGTTGTTTCTGTTGATTTGCTTCAGTCATGGGTGGGAAACCTAGTCTAGCTCATATGTCTCCATTCATTTTCACATGGTTTCCCCTCCTCCAGGAACCTAACCCAGGTATGACATCATGATCATGGTACTAGTAACTGAAAAAATGTAAGTAAGTGCTTTATGAAGTTGCTCCTGGCATCAATTTTTTTAATTACATAATTTCTCAGAGCAGTTCACGTGGTCAACTCAAGTTCAGTTGGTAGGGCTGTATAGATGGGCATAAAACCAGAGATGATTTTAGTTGAAAACATTAGTGCAATTATGCCATAGCAAATCAAGATATTGCTATTGAAGCAGATGATTTCAAATCTAAAAATTGACACACACCAGGTGTGTATCTTTCTGCCATAGTAGTCATTCATATACAAACCTGGTGGAGCTTCCTTCTGAACTCAAGCTGATATACAGTACTGTTTTTAAAAGAAAATTACTGGTAGCAGGGCACAGTGATACATGCCTGTAATCTCAGCTACATGGGAGCCTAAGGAAAGAGGATCTCAAGTTCAGTGCCCATCTGGCCAACTTAGAGCCTCTCTCAAAATGAAAAATAAAAAGGGTCTGAGTTATAGCTCAATGGTAGAGCACGCTTGGGTGCCATCACTATTAATGGAGTGGAGAAATTATTGGTTAGAAATTAAATTCCTATCATGTTGGGGACTGGTTAAATGAATTAGAGTATATATTTCTTTGAATAGAATATAGCTATAAAAAGTAATTGGGAAACAATGTGCTGATATGCAAATATTAATCTGACAAATAATTTTAAGAAAATGGATAAAATGATGAGAGTATGTTAGCCCTGGCATAAGCAAAGAGAGGAAAATGAGTTTACACACATACACACAAGTGGATAGCGCAGAGGCTGCAGTGGGCATAAGTAAAAATACAAAAGGAAAAATAATGGTTTGAAAATATGTTAGAAGAGAACCAGAAGTCAAAAACATCTTTTCAGAGGATATCCTTTTATGCTTTTTTAGGTTTATATCTCAGATTTTTGGTTAATGAATAAGTAAAAATACACATATGTAAATTATTTAATAACAATAATTAGTATGTGTGAAAATAAAAGAACTAGCTGTGAGAGCTCAATCAAGGTACATCAAAGCTAGGAACCAGGGTTGTCCCCATGAAGGTCCGGGAGAGCAATATCTCCCCTACATAACTGTTGAGCAGTTGAAATGATAGGACTCGGGTAATGTACTGGCTGAGATCTGACACATAGTAATTATTTAATAAGGACTCAACATCTTTGCTGTCACCATTTTTCTTTTCATTATTTAATCATAAGAAATATACTGTAAAGATGCTGAGATACAAGTCAAGTGAGCTTTCCACTGGGAGCTTTCTCTAGGTGTTTTTTTGTCTGTCTTCTCTCTCTTTTTAATGCCTTATTTGTAATGTATCCTTTGCTGTCGTTCTCATTTCTTTCTGACTTTACATTAAAAGGTCAAAATCAATGATTAGAACAAGACATATATTCTAAACGTGTTAATAGCATGTTAGATATCACAGTTGCTTCTTCCCTGTGTTACCTCCATGAAATAAAATTATAATTGATGAGAAATTTCTCCTGGTATAAAATCACTGGGATGATATTTCATTTTCCCAGTGGAGTGTATTTAGGCTTTTTCATACGTTTGCCTGTCTGCTTTCGAATCTCAGTACTTTCAGAATTTGCAAGCATTAGTTGATAATATGGTATCCTTCACTGAATAGAGGTTCTTAATTACTTATGTAAACAGGTGTAGTGATATTTTATTTTATAGCTTGCCCTAAATATGGCCTAATTAGTTTGGGAACTTGTATTGTTTTTTTTTTGTTTCTGTTTTAATAATAGGGATGTCTTCCTTCCTGTCCCCCACTCAAAAAAATCGAACATACATAGCTTGAATGTTAATAACATGAAGGAATAAATATTAATTTTATGTCACTGTGATATCTAAGGAAATATTCATAGTTTTAGAAAGACCTAGCAAAGTTTTATGGAGGAAGAATATTCCAATTACTACGATTAGTAATTTTGGCTGAACCATACCAAAAAATAAAACCCAGAAAAATAAGTGTTTTAGTTCATTTGGACTGTTGTAAAACAAAATAATATAAATTTGTAGTTTATTAACAAAACTAGAAAATTATTAATCATAGTTCTGGAAACTAGGAACTCCAAGATCAAGGCACCAACGAGTTGGTGTCTGGTGAGGATGGTTCCCTGGTTCACAGATGGCCTCTTCTCACTGTACCTTCTAAGGTGGTAGGAGGAGATTTCTGGATCTCTGTTCTCTCGGCAGGAGCACTTATCCCAACCACAAGGGTGGCCTTCATGTTCAATCACCTTCTGAAGGCTTCACTTCCTAGTGCTGTCAACTTAGAAGTTAGGATTTCAACCTAAGAATTTTAGGTTCAATGTTTGGGACATGGCAATAAGAGTGAAAAATCCTTGATGTTAGTTCAACCCTGGTCATATATTTGCCATTTCATAATTCTGAAACTATTTAAATTTGTTTATAATATTTGTTTTTATTTCTGGAATTCTGCTGGAAATCTGAGTAAACTCAGATTACTTTACTAGTATCATTCTCATCTGACTTTCAAGAACCTCAACCTTAAAATTTTACCCAGTGTTTTAGGGAAATGATTTATGCAAGAAACCCATTTTTAGAAATGTAATCATTAGAATCCATTGAAGTGTGTTTCTCAAAAAAAAAAAATTGGCACAAGAGTGAACATATATTTACTTTATGTTCTAATGAAATAGTGAAAGAAATCTCAAGTGAAATCCTAGGCTCATGGAACTTACTTCTTGTTTTCTAAATTGCCTTTTCCTCCTCTGTGATTTTACATATCTTGTACTTTCGGCCACTATGTGCTCTCTTTGGCTGGTTCCTTGAAGTTAATGATACACCCTTCATTTAACACAGAGGTTCATTTGGGGGAAACATAGAACCATGGGGAACCCAAGGGGGGAAATCGTGGAATGGCAGCAGCCTTGGCTAACTATGAGAATATCCATTTGTTCTTGATTGTTTGATAATGATTCCCCCTCAATTGTAAGTCCATATTCAACTAATAAAAAAATGCAGATGAGCTTTAAAAAAAGAAATTATATAAAAAAAGATACACCCTTCAGCAGAGTATCCCTAAATACCCTTCCCATCCCAGATTACAGATACACTTCATATGCTTCTCCTGTAACAACACTGTTTTCTTTGTTTCTTTTTGTTGTTTTTTTTACTAGTATGACTATTCCCACTTTTTATTTTTATTTTATATCTATTTTTATGAGTGCATTATAGTTTCATGTTTATATTAATTTTGTTTGTTGCCTTACAAGTACGTAACTGTGCAGAACAAATTTTTGAAATCAATAAATTAATGCAAAAATGAGTACTTGCCTTTAATATCAGGGAAACTCAAGGACAGAAGTTCCAGTACTCAATGCTTCAAGTATATAGAAAAATTCTAAAAACATTAAAGATTAAATATTCATTTCTAAAATATTACTATGTTCATCTAAAGCCTGAACTAATCCATAATGGTGTCCACATCATAACAGACTTTTGCTTTTGCAAGAAACTAGTGTTCTAGTTTTAGACCAATGCCTGAGTGTTCATTTAGACAGTCTGCGACACAGCAGGTCTGTTAGGAGCAGTGATACCTTCTGATCCCTGACCTGTTCTTCCATATTGAACTTCCATGTCCGACAAGGGACTTCACTGGGTCATATCCTATTAGTCTGGCTCTTTTCTAGCTAAACACTGAATACAAAGGCTAAATGCAGCCTAAGACCTTTCAAATGTAAACATTCCCAGTCTTGTTGTTATTTATCTTGTTAAGAGGGAAATGAACACAGATGTAAACAGAAAAGAGTTTTAAAATTACTATTTAAAAGTAAAGTGAAAGCCATGCAGAACATAAACTAAGGAGCTTCAATAAATAACCAACCCTGCATATGTGTCAGAGGACAATTTATTGCTTATTAATCACAAACCAGGTTTTATAATGGTTTATACTTGTTTCAAAGTCCTATTTTTCCAACCCCTAAGTTAGTAGTGTTTTTCCTAATTCAATTGGATTTCTTCCAGTATGCCTCAGAATAGCCACCAAGATTTATTAATCTTATTTTTTTCCATGTGGTGAGAGTAATATACATAGCAGGTATAAAGATTTTCCTTCAATCATCCTTAAAATTTTAACTGAAGTTCCTCCCAGTATTAATGTGTTCCATTCACTTGACAAGATAATGCTCTTGTGATATTGTGCATCTGTGATCTAACCTTTTGTCTTTGTTAGGAAAGGAAAGATTTTTCATGGAGATATCAGTTTAAAAAAAACGCAGTTCATCACTTTAATGGTAGGTCAGGGAGTTGTGGAACGGTACATGTTATATTTTGGCACAGGCACATGCCACTGAAAATGAAATGATCAATTTATAAAGTAATATGAACATTAATTTTGTGTTGGTAAATGTGAATGGAAAAACCAAACAAGTTTTGACGCAAAGAAAAAAAATCTCAACTGGTAAAATTGCTAGTTTTTTGATAGTTGCCAGTTTAATTTCATTAGTCACAAAAAATTTAAAACTTTTCTGAGATATAATTTTATCATCAGTAGAATCAGCTGTTGTTTTCCTTTAAGCACACTTGGCTTGTTCTTCTGATTAGTAATACTCTTTAATATTCTTCTTATTCACATCTCAATAGAAAACTATTGAGTTGGAATATGATTTACAAGTTCAAGAGGAACATTTTGTTTTCAGTTTCATTATTTTGTGAAAAACAAAAAAAAAATGTGCTTTAAAATCCAATTTGGAGCCAGTTGTAGTGGTGCATGCCTATAATCCTGACTACTTAGGAGCCTAAGGCAGGAGGATTTTGTAAATTCGAGGTGAGCCTGGGAAACTTAGTGATTTGTTCCATGTCAGAAAGGGAGAGAGAAAAAACAAGGGATCGGGGAAATAGGGGATAGGAGAGAGGAGACAGAGAGAGAAAATTAAAGTAACAAACCTCTACTTTCAAAGTTTTACAGAGCCAAATGGTCAACTTGCTTCTCAATTCTATAAAAGTAAAATACTATGTTGACGTAAAGTAATATTATTTGAACAAAATTATTGCTATGTTAAAGTATTTTTCTTAAGATATTCATCAAGAGTATGATTCAAATAGTATCTTTGGACTAGTGTAACAATTTATTGCAATTAGTCATTTCATATCTGTCATTGATAATTAAGCATTTAACTTTTTTATCAAGCAGAAAAAATGTGTTGGCATGGCATTTAACTTTAGTTTTGGAAAATATCTACATAATTGTATGTAACATATACAAATATCCAATAGCTGTCCCCTGCGGCATTCCTAGGTAGGCAAAAGTACATAAGTAGAATCCTATTTATTCGAACTTTCCCTTATTCTACTTAACCTTAAAATCATAATCATACCAGAAGTTTCTTCCAGTGGTTAGATTATTCCCTTTCTTTCCCCTTTAGTTTTATTGAAATAGAGGTTAAAGCTTAGAACTACAAAGAAAGTGATTTTATAGTATAAGAAAAAAATAAAAATTGTATTAATTCTTTAAATGAGGCAATCATTAAGGAATGTTTATAAATGAGTTACCACAATCAAAGCATCTTTTTCTGGTCATAGCTCAAATTTAAAATGTAATTTTCAAAGATAAACTACCATAATTGAATAATATAAAGTAATATTTGAGAAAATGGATGGTGTAAAATCAGATTTAGATCATGATATAATCTGCTTTGGAACAAACAGCATCTTGTAATGTTTTAAGTTTTGAAATATGAGTATTGGGAATCCCTTTTTAATCAACCATCCCTGTCAACCTCAAAGAGTAGGAGAAAGGACTACCCTATTCATTTAAGTGTTCTCATTAAAATGGAATAATTTTATTGTGATTAAAATATTATAAAATATAAATATGCCAAATTAAGTTTTATCTTTCTTGGATAAATCAAAATATAATGTTATGTATATTTATCTTCCTGAAAATTTTTCTAAAGTTGCTGTTGGACTTCCCACATAAATAGGAAATTACTCTTCTACATAACCATTCCATCTATGATTACTGTGCCCATCACAACTTGATACAGTAACATAGTCTTAGGAAATGGTGGAAGCCCTATGGATCAAATGACACAGTTCCCACCCTGTTAATGTAGCCCTCCTTAGAAAGTCTTCTGGGGACTGCCAGAATCCCCAATACCTAAAGTGATTAGTCTCTGTCTCCGGAAGCAGCTCAGTCTACAACTGCATCTTAGGTTAGAAGCCTCAGCCTTATGGCATGCAAATACTTTCTTCCTGTGGTTTTTGCATAATAGTTCTTCCATTTTTTCTCTGTGCAAAGCAATCTCTACTATTTCACCTTTTCAATGCTTGTCCCCACCACCTGGAAGGGATATGTGAGTCTCATGACATGTTCAGTTAAATCATCAAGCCACATAGCTGAGGGATTATTCGCATTGGTTTAATTTCACATTGAATGTTCGTTTCAAGACAGCTAATTCTTCTTTTTCTTATTTGATTAGACCCCACCAAGTTCCCACTGACATTCTGTACCCTAGTCTCCTCCTATCTGCAAAGAATCTGTTTCATGACCCTTAGTGAATGCCTACAACCATGGATAATACCAAACCTGGCATGCTGAAGTTTTTCTTCTATGTAGGTATGCATGATACAGTTCGTTTTATGAATTAGGCATAGTGAGAGATTAATATCAATAACTAAAAATATAACAATATTAATAAAATTATGTGGCTGTTCTCCCTCTCTCTCTGAAAATATCTCATTGTACCTCGCTCAGCCTTCTTGTGGTGCTGTAAGATAATGTAGTACCTACTTGATGAGTTCATGGAGGTGAGTGACATAAGCATGGTGGCATGGTGTTGCACTACTGATGACCCCATTAGGATCCATCAGAAAGACGAACAGCCTGCAGACAGCAAAACCAAGAAAGTAAAACTCTGGATAAGCAGGGTCGGTTATACATAGGGGTAAATGGATTTTATGAAATGGCTTGGGTTACTTTACCTCCTTGGGCAAGCTTTTCTGCACAATTTCTTTTCATTCCTTGTTCAAATTCCATCCCCATTTTTCCCCTCTCCCTCCCCTCATGCATCCCTCTAGCTGGTGGGGAAACAACTCTCTACTAAGTATAAGGGATAAAACAATGCGTAAGGCTGACATGGCCCATGCCTTCAAGGAGCTTATAGACGTTGTCTGCTTGTTTATTAAGGGTGAGGAAGAAAATAAATCCAGCACCAGCAGTAAGAGTGGGTGGTTACACGTCTGGATGAAGGATATTAGGGACAGCTTTCTTGAATGAATAATGTTTCATCACTCTTCAGCTAAAATTTCACTATTAAGGACTTCCTTCCCTGACACTGCACTTTAAAAAATCTCCTTTACAATGCTGTTTCTTATTTACCAGTCCACCTCGGTGTCATCCGCTTTTCTCCATTCACCCACGCCCTCCTGAGTTAGGCTGAGCTTAATGCACCATGACTTTCATGGCAACCATGTTTCTATATCATAGATCTAGCAAAAGTAAATTGAAGGGTGTAAATTCTTTGAAGATGTTCTACTTGTTCAGATTTATAGATGGGGCATTTTCTGTGGATCTCAGCTTTTGGTAGGTGATCAATAAATGCTTTCCTGAACTGAAGTAATAACCACGCTTTAGGTAGGGTCCATCAAATCTATCCAAATAAATCATCTTTCATCTCATATTTTTCCATCGTTTCATTCATTTGCTAACCAATATTTTTACTATGAGGCAAGGAAGGTGAGGGTGGGAGGTGCTGAATAAGGTTGCTAGATATTCCTTGCCACTGGTTGGTGAAATTCCTTGTGCCTTATGTTTATAAATATAGAGAACAACTGACCAATGAGTCTGTATTAGCTGCTCAGATGTCTCCTAAAGTCTCACTGTTGTTCCGTAGAAGCTGGGGCTGAGTCTTTCCCTGATGAGCACTGGGTTTGGGACTATTAAGTATTCCCTACCACCCATGCACATGCTAGACATACCTAAGGAAAATGAATCAAGGAGACTTCTAATGTGGGGTTTTAATCAATGGCCAATTCATTAATAAAATATGTTGGTCCTTGTTTCCAGTATCAATCAGCATGGTCTTGCTAACCTTGGTATCCAAGGACTTGTGCTTAGATCTCATCATCCTTCCACATCCTTGTGGACATGTGTTGGAAGAAGTCATAGGCCTGGTTAGCACTTTCATTCCGTGCAGAACAAATGCTCCTTTATCCACTAAAAGAACTACTTCGGGTGCATAATCAGGTGAATGGAATAGCTATGTAATAACTCCCTAATTCCTCAGTGCTTATTAAGAAGCACTAGCTTTAAGAGATTTAAATGGATTCCCTAAAAATAGAAGAATTGAACTTTCTAACAAAAGGATAAGGTATTTTTTTTAAGTTTTAGGATTTTTTTTTTTTTTGCCTTGGTATATTTGACAATATTTCTCAAAGGATTATCTAAGTGAAAATGTCCTGGGATGTTTCATGTGATAAATTGGTAAAAAATTCATTACTAGGGAATAGAGTTAATGAAAGATTTTCTGAGCAAGACACTGTGTGGTAGAGTTTAATATGTATAAATTAAATCTTCTACTTGGAAACATACTAATAAAAGCAATGAATTAAACATCAGGACCAAGAGATTCAGGCTTATTAATATGGTGTAACTCTATTTAGCAAACTCTAATTTGCTGAATGCTGATGCTACCAGTAAAATTAATAAGTAGGAAAAAAAGTATATCCAGCAAAAAACACGTGTATAAATTATTAAACTTTAAAATTTAATAAAGATATACTACAATATTAAAACTTGGAAATAAAAGAAACTTGATAATTTTGAACAGGTGTCATGGCATTCGAGATATAGGAAAACCCATTTCCAGCATTAAATTGCCAGTCTTGCTTTGCAGGCTATAATCAGCAAGGATGAGTTCTCAGAAAGAAAAAAAAAACATCTCATTTATCTCTCAAAATTTGAGATTTTAGATATTGAATTTCAAAGTCATCTAGGGACACATCGTACACTGGCATTGACTACCGATGATGAAACGAACAGCTTCACAGTGCACTGAAGGCAGGAGAGTGGTAATGTGCTGTTTTCCTTGCTGCTATCCATTCATCACAATAATTCTTTCTCAGACTAGAGGTATTAATGAAATGTGCAATAGAATTTTGAATGCCTTCTAAATGTCAAGCATTGTTCTAGGTGATGGGGACACACGGGTGACTAAGACATCCATATATTTAGCCTTTATGAAACATGTACTTTAAAAGGTGAAAGATAAAGAACAATTAAATAAAGTGATCAGTGATAAAAGAAAAAATAAAATAGTGTAACAAAATACAGGACATGCATGGAAGAGGATGACTTTTCTGTGACCTGTAATGCTATACATACATAGGAATGTCAAATCAAACCTTTTGGTTAGAAGAGATTTGCTTAGTCTTATTTAATGAAGACATATGAAGACTAATTTGGAGGAATTTACATGTTATTTTAAAAACAGAGTTGATTCACCTCAATATGATGTTGACATACTAAAAATTCTAAAAGTCCTATTCTGGGAAAAACCAGACCCACAATGGACCCTCATAGAAATCAATCCTTAGATTTTGTGTTCCAGAATGATCTCATTGCAGCTTCATTTTAGAAAACCACATTAAATATTTAATGATACATTTTACAAAGTATCATTTATAAAATGACATCTCATTTTATATATAGTTGATATATACAGTGTATTTTAGGTATGTATATATAGCTATGTATCTCTTTCTATAAATATATTGAAAGAAGAACTGTTTAACTTTGGGGGCATTGGTGCCACTGAAAACCGAAGTCTGAGAATGGCAGGTTCAAGCTTTCAGGGAAATTAGTAGGAATAAATTGCAAGAGAGAAGTGGTACCTAAAGATTACCTTTCAAAAAAGTCTGGTAGCAAACAGTAGGACTAGTGTGTATAATATCTTATTGTATCCCTTCTGGTTCAGACAGTTTTTAAAACATTTAGCATCATTAAAATTTGGAATGCACTGTAAAATTAATAACATCTTAGGTTCATAATAAATATTTTTTTTAGTGAAATGTAAAATGATGGTGAGTCCCATGTTGATGGTCTTTTAGGTTTGATTAAAAATCGTTTCCTCCATAGTAAAGGATAATAACTAGTTGGGAAGCCCTGGGCAAGATAATTAACCTCCAAGAGCCTGAGAGTCTCTGTTTGTAGAATGGGAATAACATAAAAGCAATCCATGCAGTTATGGAGGCCAAATAAGATAAATTATGTAAAAGTCCTCTGTAAGATGTGATGGGTTACAAGCATGTCAAGATAGAGTCATCATCATTATTAGTCTTTGGCTAGAGAGGGCTTGCTCTCTGACCAGAGGGTATGGTGCATTCAAACAAGGAAACCCAGAGTGATTGCTTCAAAATTAAATTAAAATGTCTACCAGCTACAATTCTTCCTATAAGGCACAATGGAACATAATCACAAAACAGAATAGCATGCAAGATTCTATCCAAATATAAACATGCTTAGTGAGATTAGCATTTAAATATAATCCACGCGCAATAAAGCACACTAGATTCAAGAATGCTCAGTCATTTGAATTATTTGAATGGAACTGATTTTATACAATTAAATAAAAATTACCAAAGTGAAAGAAACTTTTTGTTTGCTGTGTTGTTTCTATTCCCTAGTTCCCTATACTTTCCAAGAAAGAGAGCTATCACCTCAAATATAGTCTTTTCACCTGTCAGAATCTCATACTAGCTTAATATATAATGTAGGAGATGAAGAATCTGACTCCACAGTTTCCAGCATCAAAATGGATTGAATGATTGCAGGAACAAAAGGCAGAATTAAGAAACCTTACTAGGAGCTAGCCTTAGCTTTGACCTTAGGCAATCTACTCCTCTTGCTCTCTCTCAGACAGCTAATCTGTAAAACAAGATTTGTGACTGCTGCCAGCAGGTGAGGTTATCTGCTGTAGTTACCACAGTGCATATATTTTTATTGGTTAGGGCGTAATCTGCATATTTCTTTGCATAAAGCATGTAGGATTCTGTTAAAATAAAATCATATAACACTCTGTTGAATTTTTGTCTGTGTAACTGGATTTTTGACAGAAATGTAATTGCGGTGACCTGTAAACTGTCACATTTCAAATAACATACCTTGGACAGAAAATAGAGAAAGAAATTGAGGCAGAGAACAGAGCAAGTGAATGGATGAGAATTTATCCAGCTGGTAAACACCTCCCTCTGATAATCAAAGCAAATGTGAATATATACTAAAAGCACAGTGGATACTACATATATACAAGCCTAGGAAAATTAAAGTGTTTTCCCTCATCAAGATGCAATGAGAGCAGGTATAGTGATACATGCCTTTAATCTCAGCAACTTGGGAGGCTGAGGCAGGAGGATCACAAGTTCAAGGCCAGTCTCAGCAATTTAGCGAGGTCCTAAGTAAGAGTGAGACCCTGTCTCAAAACAAAATTAAAAACCACTGGGATGTGGCCCAGTGGTTAAGCACCTTTGGGTTCAATCCCCAGTACCAAAAAAAAAAAAAAAAAAAAGAGTGAAGGGATGCTGTTTTTAACATAGGAGATGATTTCCTGTTGTATCTACTTGCTTTATCTTAAAATTTTAAAATATTTTCTGGCACCAAACCTGGTATTTGAAAGGAAGTAAGCCTGATGACATTTATAGGAAATTTCTAATAAACTTTCCTTCTTGGAAGTTTTCCCCCATTCTCACTGTCCCTTTCATTCACCAATATCACATTAGAACTTCCAGTTGTTGCTAATAAAGAGTGAAGGTCATTGAGTTCCTTAAGCATTGACAAAGAAGGTATTTTCCTGCTACTTGCACTGTGTAAGGATCCAACATTCATCTCTTTAACTTTCATAGAGTGTTGAGAAATGTCAAATTCAATATATGGAACAACCTCGTAAAAGAAATCTCTATCTTCTTGATAGACATTTGCATACATTGATCATGGAGCTCCCTCTAGAGAACCACCTTTGACTAGGGTCTTTCTTGCTCAATTCTTTATGGATTTCTTGCTGGCAGAAATCTCCATAAAATGTCCATCCACCTTATGTCACTTTCTAGCTCAATAATCTTACCATGCTACCATATCCATGCAGAATAAATTCAAAATTTATTTTCTCTTCAAGGACCACTTTTTCAATGCATGCTTTTTACCAAGAGCATCCTCCTTGACTCCTGAGAAATGTGATCATGGTTTTAGTCAGACTTGATGGTTCAGTGATTAGCCATGACATTTGGGGCATTTATGTTTATTTATTTCCAAATAATACTGTCATGGATCTCCAATTTAAGGTAAAGTAACTGTAATTCAGATAAAATGGAGCACTGACCAACTTTATATAAGCTTTAATTGGTAGAACCAAAAACTAAATTCAGATAGGATAGCAAACAAACTTGTGTCTGTACCAGGCTAAGCGCAAGCCAAGGGACAGTATGTATCCGTGTCCGTCGTTGTGTATGTGAAGGCTGTTTTCCTTTGTCTCCACTGCCCAGCTAACTCTTCCTGTCCATCTTGGTTCTAGGACAGCCTTTAGCAGCTCACCCCAGCTTCCCCTCTCAGTCCCCAGTGGTCACTTCCTTTATACCTTGCAACACAGGCTGCCAAAGCTGCTGATAAGATGTCTCATCCAAAGATGTGACATTTCTGGTTTTGTGATCTTTATTTGTTTTTATGAACACTATGTATTTATCCAAATTTTAGACTCTCTCTCTATATATTTATTATTATTATTATTACTATTATTTTGCTGAGGAACAAGCCCCAACATGACTTTTAAGTTCATTTGTTGAGATCCATTGAGCACGAGCTTTTGTCTAGATGTGAAAATAAGACTCAGACCTGTTCATGGAGAGCTTAAACTTTCCCAGAATACAACTGCTTCAGAAATAGACCTGTGGAATAATCAAAGTAGACAAACTTTAATTTGATTTCCGTTTACACAGAGAAGTTCTTTCCTCTATTGGAATTATGACACTGGAGAGGAAAGAAGCCCAAAACCTACTCAGGTTTAAAACTTAAAACAATGTGGCAGAAACCTTAAAAATAGAGAAGGAACTCAACATGATTTGAACTCCAGATCAAACTTGTCTGGAAGCTAGAATCTGGATTATTAGTTACCAGAGTCAAGAGATTCCTTATTTTACTTAGACCAATTTACTCTGGGTTTTCTTTTTCTGTTTTTTTTTTTAAATTTTTTCAGTAGTGTGTAAATAAATTATACTTTTATTTTTTCCACATTGTTTTTATTAAGAATTGAGTAGGTTTTCTGAAGACCTAGATGAAGGCATAGCAAAGTAAATAGTTGCTATAAAGACTAGATATCCTAAAAAGCCTAAGATATTTTCTATCTGATCCTTTATAGAAGTTTCCTGATTCCTGACAATCACTTCATATGGTATTAACATACATATCTGAATTGCTTTTCACAAATAGACTTTAAAAATATCTGATAGAGATTCCTTTTAAAATAAAGAACAAAATATCTATTGTTTTGAGTATCCACTGACCCTTGTCCTACCATGAAGGAATGGTTGACATTGTTAATAAAGATCATATGAATTCAATGCAGCTTTATAAACCTGTGCAGTATAAAGAAAGTATGATCTGCAGTCTTGGGAATTCTTGGTTAGGTATAGAATGGGCACAAGATTAAGTGAAAACATTTAGAATGTTTAATAGAAAGTTGATATGTTTTGTCTTGAAGCATGTGATCACTTTTCTCCTAGTAACTTAGTTTATTGAATTTTATAGAAGTATTAATCTACAATAGAAAGAGGAAAAACAACTTGCATTTTCACACAGTTTGAGAACCACTGTGCTCAGTGACAGAGGCCTGGTTATCTAGTTATCCTCAAGTATGTATATGTGTGTGTGTGTGTGTGTGTATGTATTAAGTCTACCTGTTTCCTTTCCCACATTCTGAAATTTATTAAAGATCAAATTATTTTTCATTCATCTTTGGCTTTTTCTCTGCACCTTCTCCAATGTTTAACGTAGCTAGCATCACATTCTTATATACTAAATTGAAACCAATTACAAAGCCATTGCAAACAGGAGGGAAGGACCTCTTCATCTTCTTGCTCCAAGGGGATCTTTGTTTCCCAACACAGCAGCCCAGCTTATTTCAGGGACACATTCTCTGTTAAGCAGCCCCCGTGTTCACTTGGGGATCTGCAGAGCTTCTGTAGGGATTGCATAGGCTAAGGTTCTGATTTTCTTTTATTATTTTTTCAGATTTCTCAAAGTCTTATAATCATGAGGGAAGAGACTTTCAGGGATTAGATGCATGGAGGTGAGGAGGGCTTAGGAAAGAGTCTGAGCCTTGGTTACATTGTGGAAAGCCCCTGAACACAGCTGTCTAGAAACCATCCTAGCCACAGTGCTTTCTAAATAGGGGGAAAAATATCCTACTCACATAATTATTTGTCCTCCATAGTCAGCAGCTCAGCAGTTACGATGCTTGCTTGGCATGCATGAGGATGTGGGTTCGGACCCCAGCACCACATACACAACAAAGCGTTGGAGCAACAAAAGCCATGAGAAAAACTCAATAAAATTGATTCTCTCTTTCTCTCTCACTGTACCTCTCTCTTTTTTTTTCAAAAAGGAAATATATGTTAAAAGGTATTATAAAGCAAAATAAGTTAGTGAATAAAATATGACAGACAGTGGAAAAGCCTAAAGAATTCCAAAAAAGACCTTGGACAAATGAACAACATCTTAAGTGCTTCTTTTGCTTCTCATCCAGATACATTTACTTTACAAACCATGTTTTAACTTCTTTATTCTCTGATGTTCAGGTTCTACTCTTAATCTTAGAAACTCAGATTAATGGGTAAAATGAAGGATAAGCTCTTTCAGTTAACTTGTAATAATCACAAGTGAACATATACTATGAACATGGTGGAAAGAGTCCATTGGAGGGTATCTCACAATTACTTGACTGCAACATTATAAACTTTTGATGAATTAAGGACCACATACACACACATGCACAAGAGAGCTTTTCTTTTTTTTTTTTCCTTTTCTGTTCCTCTTACCAGAGCATAGACCCCAAATGTTATCACTCCATACCACACTGATCAATGCAAGCAATCTGGTGTCCCTGATGTTGACAAATTGGCTCTGGAAAATAGCCCTGTCATCAATTTTACCTTCAAACAGGGTGAAATGTACAGACTTTTTTGTGTGTGTCTCCTACAAAAATCTGGCCCAGAGCCCACTGAGCAAATTGACAATCTTTTCTAACAATTTCCAACTATACAGTGGTTTGGAACTTAATATTGTAATTGTGCTGTAAGCCTCAATTCATTTCTAATATGATCCTCAGGAAGGTTGAAATCCTCATCTTACAGGTGTTTATGTATTCATCCCAGAGCAAAACTGTTAACTCAGCATTCGGGTTCAGAATGTAAATCTACAAAAGCCAGCACCTCTACATCGCTGCTCTCTGAGCAATTATAACTTCACCCCTTGCACTTAAATAGCTTTTTATTTGATTAGATATAATCTGAGCTGGGTCTTTTCTCAACATTTACATAAAATAAATTTCTTCCAGTGAAAAAATGTGGCCTCTGTTTAATTTGTTTCTACATGTATTTGCTAAAACTTAGTGGGCCAATAATATATATTAGTACGTATATTTGATGAGGAAGGTAGACAGAGAATTTGAAGTTAAAAATTCATTCTTAAGGAAAGAATGCAGTGGGAGAAAAAATGGGGCAGAATGCTTATATATCTGAAGGTAATAAGAGGTTAATATTTTTGTTGAGTCCTGATCCAACAGCAAATCCACTTAAAAGTGTTCCAGACATTAATATGGGAATAAAAATCTGGAAACTTGTTAAAAATGAATCCCTCATTGTACCTTTAGAGGTTTTGATTAATTTGATCTATAATGTGATCATTAATTTTTCACAAGCCCTTAACATGATTAAGTAGCACCACCATAACTCTCTTCTGATAGGCAGGTAGAAAACTAATTTCTTTGGCCAAAATTATTTAGTATGTGTAAACACAGCCTGCACTGCCTGGGTTTACAGATGCTGTCAGTGTGTGTGGGAGCACATATAGAGAAAGATTGTGGAAGTGCCACTTCATTGCTTTCAGAGAATATTCTAGAAATTAAAAATTATGCTTTAAAGTTTTCTGTGTAAACATATAGCATCTGTCCCATAATAGCATTAGGTACTCCTAAATATTTCCCCAATTTAGATGTCTTATTTTAATAAACGAACTTGTATACATAAGTACACAACTTTTCTGATTTTCAAGGTGGTGGGGAAACGAACTCCAATGCATAATTCAGAAAAGAGTATTGCAACTGGACTTTCTCTGATTAAAAAATATAAGAGAATTTATGTTAGAGAAGAAATTAATATTATGTGAGACATTAATATAGTATAGAAGGAATTAACTGTGTGAATTCCCTCTTGGGAGAAAATATTAAAAGTTCTTAACTCTCAAAAGCATAATAAAGTCTCTGATTAAGAAGATCTGTGAGCATCTCATCCAGAAAAGCCAAGGATTTTTCAGAGCAAAGTGATTGCTCATGGAATAAAATTTGTAATTTTTTTTCCCTTAAAGAAAGCAGGTGGTAGAATTGCACTAATTGCCATTAGAGACTTACAGTTTTTAAAACTGAAATTGTACTCTCATTAGGCATTACACATATTGAACAAGAAAGGAAAGGCCAAAGTGGGTAATACTCTTTGGAAAATTGCTGTATAAGCTCTCCAAGACATTATAGTTTAGCTGATAAATGCTAAGAGTGGTATTTTACATAAATATTCCACAATATTGAATGTATTTTTCGTGCTTATAATTACAGCTCTGATTTACTCAGAGAAAGGATAACTGTGGGATTGAATTTAGAATACGTGCCTCATAATTGCCAGAATACATATCCAATCTCTGAGATTAAAAAAAAAAGAAATACATACACTTTCTTAAATGAAAGCACAAAATATTTGTATGTAAAATATTAACTATAAGCATGTGACTACTAAAACTTCATTTGAGTTAAATGTAGATTAGTTTCATATATATGTGTACAACTACCACATGTAAATTAGTACATGTGGTAAACCATTTCAAAGTAAATCATTACATGTGAAGTCTTGGAAATTTGTGTTTTTGTAATCTAAACCAGGGAAGAAAAGGTTGACCAGTTTTCCCTCTTTTATGCAACAGTGTGTTGGAACTTCTGATAATGTTTGAATGCATTTGTCAGTCATACAGCCAATTAAGTTTCTTCCACTTAAACATTTGGAAAAGTTTTTGTATTTTCAGCCATGGTTAGACATGACTTTTTTTTTTTTTTTTTGTCTTTTGGCGGAGGAAAAAATTGTAAAATTAAGACAAAATATCTAAATGGGACCAGTAATACGTTTCTTTAAAGGAAATGGCTATTTATGATTATTGGTTAACATCTTTGCTGAGAAAACCAAGATGCACTGTTAAAATGGGTTGTGCCCTTGGCCATGTTGAATTTTCTTTGTGTCCCTAAACTAAACCCCATAGGCAAAAGGAATTGGAAACTCTATTCAATATATTATATAAGGTCATAAATAATGAAATATAAATGCTGCTGTGATTTTTCTTATTTGGAAACCCATCTTTCTAAAATGAGGGTAAGTTTATTATAGAGTTAAATCTCCCATACCAAGAACTGAGAACTTCTTCAAATATTTCCTTACATTTTAATTCCTTCTTCTCTCAAATGCAAGGTTATTCCCCATATTTGCATTCTCACAATTATACAATCTTACATTCTCATTCTGTTTTTAAGTGCTTCTAAGAACTACCACCTCTGCCAAATACTGTTCTCATTAATAATGCAGATGTATAACAGTTTACAGTTTGGAGTGTGACTTTGTCCCCCAGTATAAAACTAGGACAATTTGGAAAGTGCTATGAAGTACATAGGAATATGTAACCACCCCCGTTTCTGCAAGTGTTTTCTAGAAAGAGAGGGAAACTAAGGGTAAGGCAGGGATGGGAATATGTTGATCGGTAGGTACTAAGTTATAGTTAGAAGTAACTTTTAGTGTTCTATGGCAAAGTACAATGACCACAGGTAACAACATATCAGTACATTTAACTCAATACCAGAAGAAAGATTTCTTGTGTTTTCACCACAAAGAAATGGTAAATGTTTGATGAGACAGATGTGTTTACCATGATTTGAACATTAAATAAGGTATGTGTGTGTTGAAATGTGACATGCTGTCCCCTAAATATTTATAGTTTCTATGTATCCATGAGAAAAAGATTTAAATTTTTTGAAAATTTTCTATTTATCACTGCTTTGAATCTTTTGACTACTCTATCTTATAGTTATCAAAAAATAGACTTACCACTCTGGTAGGTGAGAAAATGAGATGCAGGATAGTAAAAGACTATTCAGTCATGAATCTGGTTAAAATAAAAGGCATCTTTGTGGTCTAAATTGTGCTTGGGACTCAGCCATCGGTTTCAATTTGATCAGATCAACGTTTACTTTTGTTTTAAAAAGTGCATACTGCTGGATATTTTATGCCACTTTATCAGAATAGGAGTGACTCTGGATGAGGTATCTGAGGAGTGTTCAACTATGGTTGTCAAAGTTCTCATATAATCTGGAAAAGAGGAGAAAGAGTTGCAAGAGGGTAAGAAGAGGAGAAAGATGAGGAGCGCGTGTTCAGAATGCTTCTTGAATATTCTATGCACCTCATCTGATTTCTGCAGGATGATTCACATATTATAAACCTTACTAGGATATATTTTCCTGTTATGTCACATTAGATTATATATTTCAAACATTTGGGTAAAGTTTGAAAACTAGGGCCCCAGAAATCTCAAAATGTTGATTCGCCAAAATGTAATAATATTCTCTTAAAGAAATTTGAAAATTCTTTGCAATGTATGAAATGTCCAAAGTCCATTAGAGAATTTGAGGTGAGGAAGGAAGCTAGTAGCTTCTCATGGTACACTTGAGTGTTGGCAACAAGGACACTATTTTTAAAGAGGCAGCAGATTTACTTACAACTTAAAAGCAACGACTTAAATACTGCCCTACCTGTCTTACGGTAGTCACAAAAGAGTTTCTACCCTCACATATACCCAAATCGTCGACATATCTTTTCACACAGTGGAACCTGACATGTTGCCCAGAAGGATGAGGAGGGCCAGAGCTAGAGATCAGCTCAGCTGAACCCTGCACACTTTGCCAAAAGAAACAAGGAACTGTCCCACCTCCACCACACACAGGCTCCTTTTGATTTAATTCCAAATCAGCTAAGCTCTTTGGCATCAAATACACCTTTTCACAGGCGTTCTGTGACAACAATCATTTCCCAGGTTCGTTGTAATCATAATTCACCACAAGACCTCAGCATGCTTAAGAAGTATTTCCAAATCTTTCCTGGAGGAATAGACTTTCCTCTGGATTCCTCTCGGGAAACAGCAATACCTGCTCTTCTTGTTGTTGCTTTTGCATTTGAAAGTGGTAAAGGCAATCCTATTTTTCCTCTTTTTTTCTTAATAAAACAAAACAAAACAAAAAACCATCATGTGTTTCTCTCCATATTTTTAAAGAATTCAATTGCTTTATTTCTAAAGCTGCTCTGTAAGCAAATCCAATTCATTGGCTTCTTGAATTTAAACATCTTTATATATTTGGGGCATATGCAGATGAGGGGATTGGTAGGCTTGTGTTACTACAAAAGTGAAATAGTCACCAGCCAGGAACACGCAAGATAAAATGAGGAACAAAGGGGAGAGGTGGCAGGGCGACAGAGGAGAAGCCAAGGAGATTGTCATTATTGACCCTGGCAGAGAGCACAGACCCAGGAATAATGGGCTAGAATGCTGAAGCATGGGGGAGGACGCATCCTGATAGAATGTGGGTAGAAAATGTTCTGACGGAGAGAATTGGATTCTGAAGTACTGTCCTGGAGGAAACGGTCAGAAATCCATTACATAGTCCATGTGTACCAGGACAGGACCGGGCCTGCAAACAGCTGTCCATCTCAGCTCCCTGGGGAATGCACTGCAGAGGTTTTCTGAGCTGTCTTATTTCTGTCCTGATTTTTGACCAGTTCCTAATAACTGGACCAGTTTTGAGCTGATATACCTGGAACAAGTGAGTCTGAGGGAATTTTCCAAGGAGGCATGGGTCTGTGCCCTGCACTTACCACGGTTGTTGGGTTCAGAGAGTTTTGTCTTCCTGAAGATGGGGCATGGGACACCATCCTGACCTGAGTTCGGAGGTGAAGTCAGAAGGAACCTGGCATTCCAGCACTGTCCCCAGAGTACTCCCGGAGGTTGTCTCCCTCTGCTGGAAGGGAGTTACCTGTGCAACAGGTGAGCTTTGGCTTTATCACTTGCCTGCGCTTTCCCTATTTGAGAGATCATATCATACATAATGGGAATAAAAACCAAGAACCACTATCTTTTTACCTCTGTTTCCCATAGGCTGATACAATTAATGTTTTTTCTTGAATGATTTGCCATAGTATGATAGAATCAGGTATTTATAGTCTCCCGTTGCTGTACTTTTTCTTTTTAAAAAATCTTTTTTTAAGGATCATTACTAATAATTATTACCCAAGCCTGGATATTGATTTATTTACAACAGCTACAGAGCATGCACCAACAATGTCTAGTCGAATTCCTGTGGACCAGGGAGGTAAGAATACCTCTGATAGCGACTGGACCTACAAGTGTCTGAATTTCGCTGATCCAGCTTATCAAGTTTGAAATCACATTAGCAACCATGTAAGAAGGTTTCTTGAAAAAGATTATGTAAATATATATCTGATATCTCAATTATCATTTAGGAGGATCTCATCTGACCGGTATTTCCCACTTTAGGAAATTGCCTTCACTGTGACACCCTGGGGTTTGTTTTAATGTGTTTTGTGAACTGATTCCTGTGTGTGGTTCCCTCTCTGCTCCTCAGTTTTATTCATCTGAAAAATAGGGGATTGGGAAAAGAGAACTTGTAACGTCAGCAATGATCGAATTCCTAAACCTTTGATGGTGATGTGAAGGAATTTAATAGATTTGAGGCAGGATTTTTTCATGGTAACAAGTACAATGTGCCTATCCTTAACCCCAGCAGCTCCAACTTGAATTGCTGAGCTCTTCAAGGGATCTGGTAGCATTCTCCAAACCTAGCTAAACATGCAGCTCTCCCTTTTTTTGGCCAAACACTTCTTATATAAGAAAAAACTGTTTAATTGAATGTATTTTGGGAAAATTCTGGTCTCAGGAGCAGGCAATACATGTGCATAAGAATGGAGCAAATGGATTTCTGCTTATGAGGCGTCCAGGTGGGCAGAGAAGAGAGTGCAATGGCCTCAGTAAGCCTGTAATGAAGGTGGTTGTCCTGTTCCATCCTCCTAGCAGCCTTGTGAAGTGGGTGTTATTGCCCTATTTTTTAAAAGGGAAGTTTCCGTAAGTTTAGTCATCATTCCAAAATTAGACAAGTCTGCTTCCCTGTCTCATTTATATGCTTCTCATTATGCTGTCCTGGAGAAAGAGGTCAAATCAGGGATGTGGGTGGCAGAGAGAAAAAAAGATTCTAGTCCAGAAAGACATTTAAGACAGTGAAAAAAAAAATTTATAAAGTGAAAATGGATTAAAGATGTTGAACATAAAGTTTTTCACTTTTTGGTTTACTGAGAGACAATAGTGCACCTTAAACTTTTTTAGTGAATGGAAGATAAGTTTAAGTCACAAAGCAATGAATAAAAGCATCATAATTCCAAGAAGTTATGCAGGCTGGAAAAAATCTAAATGGAAAGGAGTAAGTGTTCCAAACTTATTGATTGCTTTCAGAAAAATAAATGAATATCATAAGAGTAGCAGCCATTCACCCAGTGCCCACTCCAGCCCAGAAACTTTGGCCACTTTAGGTCAGTGCATTTTAAATACCTTGCTAATAAATAACTAACCTTCTACTTTATTGGTAAGTTATCTGAGATGCAAAGAAATGGAACTACTTCCCCAGGTTCCCCAGTGAATAAGCTGATATTTGAATCCACTTCCAATAAGCTTTAAAGTTCCTTATGCATTTTCTTATGTGTTATATATAACATGGGGATGGTAAGCCAAGACCCTTAAAAATGAAAGTCACAGTGATGTGATTACAAGTGTAACTTTTGAGCGCTTGGGTTAAGGGGCTGCTACGTAGCCTACCTTTTCAGTGTATGCTCCAAGGCATAATGTGTGCCCCCAAGAAAAGTGTGTAAGTGTATGTAAGATAAAAAGGGAAGGGGGGCCAGCAGGGGGAAAGGATACAAAAAGAAGGGAGAAGGTTCTGTTTTAGAGCAGACTATTTATCATGCATTGTTAATGCTAATTTTGAAGAGAAATGGCCAAAAAGACCCAGGCTGTGGAGGGTTGTAAATTAATGTTGGTGCATTTCCAAACCTAGACTCTCTTTTGTAATTGTGGGCATTTCATTCAGAAGTACATCATGCATCTCAGCTCCCACATTTTAAATTAAATTTCCTTATTACTTTTTAAGTAGCCTGTCATGGATTATTGAGTATTTACTGTATGTTTATACTGTAATTCTCTGAAATGACATACAGTAATTGCTTTAGCTACTGCATCTGATGTCTAATTACTATAAATGCATGTAAAGAAGTAATTAAATGAAAAAAATAAACTTTTCCTCTCTAACTTTATATTACAGACGAAGCAGAGGATATTAGTTCTTTCCTCTGATTTTTGGTAAAAACAAATAAACTCGTGCAGGCGGAGTGATAAATAGGCTGTAGGAAAAGGCAATCTAACTTGTGGCTCTCTTCTGGCTAAGTACTGCTGGAGACAGATCAGCATGGAGCCTGAGGAGCTGTGTGGTCACATGGTCCATTCCCATACCCTAAAGTTAAGGCAGGACTTCGATCAGACACGCTCCTCCTTCACCGTGCACTTCTCATCCAGAAGGCAATAGGACATCACTAGTCATTTTGCATAAAGGAAGCCTCTAGAAATTCTAGTCTAGTTCAGAGCAAATATCCTGTAGAAGTATCACCAGAAACAAAACCAAGTAACACTTTGACACATTTTTAGATAGATTCATCAAAGTCCTGTTATTGTTTTTTTCAAGTGAATCACAAACCAGCAATATTTCAGAGTTTTGTGGATTATAAATGTTATTCAACCTGCTAAGTCCCACCATCTCAGACGAGGGCCATCTATAAAAACTTAAATTTAGCAACAAATATACCATTTATGGTAACGTTTGAAATGAGTATTATGTTTTTAGTATTATATTCTTCTGATAAAAATAATAAAAAATGATTAGAATTCTTATATATGTGAAAAATATACATTTTCATGTCTGTGGGAATATACATAAGATATAAAAACCCTAGACTATGATTTTCAACCTACGTTAATGCATCTGTCACTTCTGCTGAAAAACTCACAGAATTAAAAATTTCGGACTTAATGGATTAAGGGCATGATAGAACCTGATATTACATAATTGGAGTAGACGTAGCAGGTGAGGGTCTGTCTTAACATCGAAATCAGTAGCACTATATTGGTTAAGGCAATGCCCCAAATCTTCAAATAGCATTTTTTTCTGCAGGAAGAGCAATCACAGCTGGATGGACTTAAAGCAAGATCTGAAATTAAAGCCCATATTATTCCTCTCATCCTTGCGAGGGCAGGTGAACACAGAGGGGGCATTTCAACCACTGAGATAATAATAAAAGCAGACACAAAGAGCCCATTGCAATCTTGCTGCTATCAAGCTTAAGTTGATCCAATCTCTCCCTGACCTTTTGAGTTGCCAAATGGAAAAACACACACAAATGGCCCTTGGCTGAGAAGCAGCTCAGTAAGCGTTCCAGGCAACCTGTGGTCCTCCCCTTGAGCAAGGAGTTTAAAAACGGACCTGATCTGTTTTGTGCTGTCATGACTGGCAACTTCCCACTTGGTGGCTCTGTCTGGAAATGTGTCCCATACTGGCGTGAAGGCTAATCTAGAGTTCAGCATGCACCTTTGTAATCACGGTGGTGGGGGGTGCTATACAAATATTCCATTACTGAATCCAGGCTACCCGATGTAACACTGAGAGAAGCCAGTGAGCTCAATTTATCAATCAGGTGATTGATATGAATGAAGGTGGCTTTTTGTTATGTTACAGTGGTAAGATTTATACTAAATCATTGAGAAAAGCTATCCTTTGGCTAAACTAAAAAATCGGAGGGAAATAATTCAGATTCCAGTATTTAGCAAATTTTCAACCGTATCACCTTTCTTTGCATGATACTGTAGATAAATGTTTTTAAAACAGTTTATATTCAATCACATTTCTCTTCTCTGTCCTCACTCTTAGTTTTCTGAAATAACCCTTTGGGGCATATTCTTAAAGCCCCTAGGGCTTTCTGGAATACTGTGAAAAAAATTAAAATAAAATCTCATTTATTCATTTAGTTATTTGTCTGTTAGTATATTTATTCTTTTGTTCAACATACATATATTGAAAAATTATATATCTCTAGTTTTTCATGAGCTAAGTACTACTAAGTACTACTCATCTTTTCTTTAAGGCTGAAGCACAGCATCCCACTTTCTCCAGAGCCTTTGGATTCAGAAAGGCACCTGTGGAAGTTCTTCCTGGATCAGTTGGTTACATCTACTTGCCAACCTGTCTCTCATTCTCTGCTTGTAAGGAAGTGGGTACTAATAAAGTTTCAATGATAAGTCAGTGTTAAAAAGGACCTGAGAACAATAGGGCACTCAGCCATGTAGTTCATTATTTTTTATTGTTTATTGAAAAGCAATTATTTGTCTTCACTTCTTAAACTCCTTTCAACAGAATGTGATCAATTCATCTTTATGGCAAGAAAAACATTAGATAAAAAGATAATACAAGCTGATATATATAGAATGTTTTATTCTTCCAAACTTGAATTTATGATTTATGTGTTATTGCTTTTTTATAGCTGAGTAATGTGAACCATGTAACAGTTAAATAAGTTATTCATTAACTTATTTGTAAGTCCCGTAGATATTCTGTGTCATCCCACATTGATAGCAGGTTCTGAATCCAAGCAGATCAACCACTCTTCCTTGACTCTAACTATGACTCTATCTTGGCTCGAAGTATATAAGGCAATAATAAAGTGACCAAATTGGTAGAAGCTTTTGGGGTCAATCAGATACTGGCTAGAGGTTTTGATGAATTGGTGAGGCCAAAGGCTTTCCCACCTCTCTCTTCTAACCATGGTCTCTACACCACCCACACAGATCCATATTGGAGACATCTTCCATCATTGAAGATTGGTTTCTATATGAGATAGGAGCATTGAAATTTATGATAATTTAAATATATGAGATGTTATGCATTTAAATTTAAGATACACTGGTAATGAATTGTTTTGATCCAATTCAACTAACATTGACCACACTGTTCCGTGATCTATGCATGGGTGTGGGAACCTGGAAACGCTACAGACAACACATAGAATGATGGAATTCTCTCTTTCCAATCCATGCTTTTGACCCTCAAGGATCTGGGTGTATCAGCGTATATGACCGAAGAGGAACAGTGCTCAAAATATAAGCAATGTGTTATGTCATTTAAATAAGAGTCTCACATTCACTTGGAGATGAAATTATGGGGGTAGACGTTGGGGAGGGGACTTTATAGAAGAGGGGAAATTTGAATTGAGACATGAAAGACAGATTTGGGGAAAGTGTGAGGAAGTATTCACAGATGCTGTTAGTTCTAGAAACGAGGCTGAGCCATGGCTAAGGCTGGAATAATGTGAGCTTCATTCCTTCTCTCTGTGCTTCATGTCCTTGATCTTATAGTAATCTAATGTGTTCCAGTCAGTAGCAGGCGGGGATAGAATGGATAGAAAGGCTATGAAAGCAAGTCCCAGAGTTGACTCCCAGCACCCACGGAACTGACCTGCCCTGGGAGCTGCTCCCTTTGCTATAATAAAGCTAGGGAAAACTGAAACTTCTGGCTGTACCTTATCTGTGATCTGGGAATCAGAAAACTGCTCCCCAATTTTTTGGATTCACATCTCACCAGCCACAATCTATCCAAGCCAATGTGGCTTTCTTGAACAGTGCTTTTCTTTCCATATAATTAGCTTCTGAAGGAAGATTTCACAATAGCAACACTGTTCTTTCAGTTACAGAACAGAGTCACATCTACAACTCCCCGTGCAAGGGAGTTGGACACGTTTGGAGCATCTGCCGTACAAGAGTCATTAAAAGGAAGCTGGAAGAGATGTTAAGCAAGCCAGTCTGCTCCATTTGTGATAGCATGAAAGTTATCCTGTCAGCATATTATGTTAAAATTTTGGAAAGGGGCTACTTTTGTGGAATACCTTCTATGGAGTAAGCTTGGAGGAAACTTTATAGAGGCACAGGTACCATAGCAGACATTGCAAATTGATCTTTGTACTTCTCCCTCTGAGTTCCACTAGGCAGCCTCCAAATACTTTTCATCCAGCCTTCCAAAAAAAAAAAAAATGCTCCCAATCAAAACTGACATAATGAGTAAAACTCTGCTTGGCATTCTGGGCCAAGGACTCAGAATATGCCAGCCAAAGGTATCAAAATAAGGCACAGAAAAATTGGAAGTGTTGGAAAAGCGAAAAGCTAAGGCATGCCTATTTACAATTTTGTTTGAGGCTAACCTCAGAAAGAAGAGTTTTGTTTGAATCACAAAAATTATTTATACCTTCCTCAACCCAAGAACATTATTTCTCAGAACTTGCTAGAACCTTTTGCAGCCATAGAGAAAGTAGCACGATGACCTAGACAGAGGGAGCGCATCTCACTTAACCGTGCCTGCATAATTGCTGGCAGCGAGCTGAATTCCTGCAGTTAGTGCTCATCAGTCAGGCTGGCAGCATCCCAGGACAATGTGACTGCACTCCAGTGAGCCTGTGGAGAGAGCCCAGAGTGCAGGGGCTGAGGAACATTGTCAGGCTGCTTGCACTGGAGTTACAAGAGGAACTGATGTGTGGACCATGTGGATAATTGTTTGTTTGCTTTTTGTCACATTTGGAATCAATGTAAATAAACCCAATCTGCAAAAGAGAAAGCAAAAGCCCAAAGCACCTGGAGTGTTTTGATGGAACTCAGGAGGCTGAAAGCTTCTTGGCAGCCGAGAGGGGAAAATGACAAATGCCACTCTAGTGGGAACAGGAGAATGGCTTGAATAGCCACTCCCTGAGAATGCCCTGTTCTGCAGTTTACTTGAAAGATAAAAGGGACCCTTTAAATCCCTGCAATGGAACAAAGAGGAGGTCTGTGTGAAGGGTGCTGCTTAATTGCTTCACATGATATGCAAAATATCTACTTCAAGAAAGTGAGTCAGCATGAAGTAATTTGTTTAAACTGACCTGTTTATGTAGACAGAGTGCAAATTCATGATCAAGCAAACAAAACCCAACCCCACATGTATGGAAGTGATACAGTTGCCTGGGTCAGGGTGGTGTCACCCTATATGAAAGGGCTGAGCTCAGTGGGCACCTAACTGTGGTGGAATATGGTGGGCTGATCTTGGAATAGCATTCACTGACCTCTTCGTGTGAGACAGCACAAATAAAATAAGGCAGTTGCTTTCTGTTCCTCCAAGAGGTGGAAACAAAGGGCTTATCTGAGCTGCTTCTCTCTGCTCCTCCCTGGCAAGTGGGCAATGAACTTCCTTCTGGTGCTGCTACCAGTGTCAATTTTTGATTCTAACTGGCTTGAAAATTTGGTGCAACTGGAGATCCTGCTGAGCTTGTTTCCGTAGCCATCGTCTTTATCTTTTCTGTAAGGACCCTGTGTCCTTGTCCTCAGAATGTCCTGTTATTCTCTGTCTCACCTTCGCCTCTCATAAAATATGATCTTTTCTGGAAATAATCAAATGTCCCTTCTTTGCACCTTGTTCTGAATTTTTAATGACACTTTCAGGTTACAAGAGACATCTCCGGTTACAGGAACTGTGGGTTTAAGCATTTTAACTCTTTTCATATTCTTATCAATATCATTAATATTCTTTTCTCTTGCCTCTTTCCACACAGTTTGGAGAAAATGTGCCACACTCTGAGATTACAGAGAACATAGACTCTGTCTTCAAGGAGATCACATTTTGGTGGGAGAGAAAGTCAAGTCTTAGGTGCTTCCACGGTTGGGGCTGGAGTGGTTATTTTGATGGGGCGGGAAGGAACCTCTGTGCCAGGGCACATCTTCCGGCAAGTGATATCTGAACTGGGTCTTCTAGGGAAAGAATGATTCTATCAGAAGCAACTTCAGATGTGAAGGTACAGAGGCCAGAGGACCCATGCCCTGGGCAAAGACTGCAGTCACTGGTTCAATTCAGCCACACTCCAGGGCTTGGGTGGAGGCCCAAGGTGGAAATTTAAATATTAAAGAAGGGCTGGGTCAGCAGGTGTTCATGTACATTCTTGAGAAGTCCCACCTCTATTCTAAAGGCTTTGAGAAAGCACTGAATTCTTTTTTTTATCATCTATAAATTTATTACATTTAGTATAATAGCTGTGTGATAATAACCAAAGAATAGTAGGCATTAATTTTATAAATTCAGTTGGATGTTATATTGGTCTTTTATTATTTTTTTATTTTTTATTTTTATTAGACGTATATAGAGATACAATTGAGGGGGAAACATTATCAAACCATCAATAACCAATGTATATATACTTAGTTACCCAGGGGTAATGTCAAATCATTGATGCCCAGCTTGGGTTTCCCCTGTTGCTGTTCCCCCCAGAAGAACTCTTGCATGAAATGGTATCTCATGGCGGAATGACATCTGCTTCTGAAATGGTTCCCCCATATTCTCACTCTGCAGTCTCCTAGGAGTTCCTCATACACCCTCCCCCCTCCCCATCCCCCTCCCTACACCTCCAAGTAACCTAGGGCGCCATCCCCCTATTGCATTGAAAATCATACAATTTAAAGTTATTGTTAGGTTAGCTGTCCACCCTACTGCTTCCCCATGTATTCTAGCTTCCACAGATGAGAGATACCATTTGGCCCTTGAGTTTCTGAGCTTGGGAGACTTCACTGAGCATAATTTTTCCATCTCCATCCATTTGGCTGCAAACACCATGATATCGTCTTCTCTAATGGCCAAGTAGAATTTCATTATATATAAGTACCAAAGTTTTTGTATCCACTCGTTGAGTGAGGAGCCTCTGGGTTGGTTCCATAGTCTAGCTATAGTAGACTGAGCTGCTATAAACATTGAGGAAGCCACATCACTATAATACGCTGATTCTAACTCTTTTGGGAAAATACCCAGGAGTGGGATAGCTGGGTCTTAAGGTGGTTCCATCCTTCATTTTTTGAGGATTCTCCACACTGCTTTCCAGAGAGGCTGAACCAGTTTGCACTCCCACCAGCAGTGTAACAGTGTTCCTCTTTTCCCACAGCCCCTCCAGCATATGTTGTTTGTATTCTTCATTTTTGCCACTCTAATAGGAGTGAGATGGTATCTCATTGAAGTTTTGATTTGCATTTCCCTTATAGCTAATGATGTAGAGCATTTTCTCATATATTTATGGGCTTTCTGGACTTCCACTGGAGAGAGAAGTTTCTTTTAAGTTCTTTAGCCTATTTATTGATTGGATTATTTGTGAGTTTGGAGTTTAGTTTCTTTAGTTCCTTGTATATTCTGGATATTAGCCCTCTGTCCAAGGTGTAGCAGGCAAAGGTTTTCTCCCATTCTGTAGGTTCTCTCTTGATGCTCTTGACTAGATCTTTAGCTGTGCAAAAACTTTTTCATTTAAATGCATCCCATTCATTTACTCTTGATTTTACAGCTTGAGCCATGGGAGTTTTGTTAAGGAAGTAACTGCTGACTCCTATATGCTGTAGTATTGACCCTACTTTTTTTTCTAGTAAGTTTAAAGTTGTTGGCTTAATATCCAGGTCTTTGATCCATTTTGATTTAATTTTTATGCAGGGCAAAAGGTAAGTATCCAGCTTCAGTTGTCTACATATGGCTGTCCAGTTTGTCCAGCACCATTTGTTGAACAGGCTTTTTCTTCCACACTATGCTTTTGCCCCCTTTAAAAAATATCAAATAGTTAAGGATATGGGGTTTTGTCTCAGGATCTTCTATTCTGTTCCACTGATTTCTTAAGAGTTAAAACGGATGGAAGAATAATTTATTTACTTCTCCAGGGACACTTAAATCAATTGTATTCTCTTGCTGTGTAAAGCGATGGCTGTTCTTGAGCAATAACTGGTTTCATTGGCCCAAAGACAAGGTGCTATGACTGATTACCTGTTGGAACCCCTGGAGAAGAGCCCAGTGTTCCTGTTACTACAGAGCTGCTCAGGTCCTTTATTATGCTGATGTTTGTTCCCTTACTCCAGAGGGGGAAGTTTTGTACTGAAATGGAAGCACCAGAGTAAATTTTCCAAGGAAGACATTGAAAGTCTTCTCCAGGACACATATTTGGAAACCCAGGTAGTTTAGCTAGGATTTCAGCCTTGTTTGATCTGAGAGAAATGAGATACCAAAGGGGAACTTTGGTTATTGAAACTTTTAATTTTTGAAGATTATATACAAGAGCAAAGAGAAGGGAGTTCATATAATGAATAGATGGATACTATCTCCAAATTCAATAATAGCTGGTGACATTTTTCTAGCCTTTCTCTTTTCCTTGTGTTGTTTTATATTGCTACATACTTCAAAGCAAATTTATCCTTAGGAATTGTAAGTGTCTGGTGGTCTCAATTTTAGTGATGCAGATTGATCCTTAGCTCAAGTGGCTGTTGCCTGATTCTTCTATTGACAAATTCCCGTCAGTCTTGTAACACTAATATTTCATTTAGTTACAACACTACTGTTTCATTATGCTTAAAAACCAGTATTTTCTCTATCATTTCCTCCACAATAGTTAGTTGGAGTTCCTGCAGGAAGGCTTTCCTTTGTCAATCCAGGATTATTTCATTACTTCAACTCATACAAAGCAGGTAAAAAAAAAAATACTGTTCTTCCCTTAAATTACCAAAATGCTTTATAAAAATGGTTGATGCTTTAGCTATGCCCAAATGTAGAACAGCAAAGTTGTGTTTTGTGAAGATTGTTAGTAGCCTGTAATTACCCCCTTACCCTCTCTTTCTCTTTTTGAATGCATCGTGAACTCAGGGATATTTTTATTTTTATGTATTCAGTATGTTTCATTAGCTTGTAGCCAGCCTTTGAATGCTCAAATTGTCCTTTTGAAAGCCATTTTCCAGCTGGTTCCCATGTACTTTCAATGTAACGTTCTTGGTCCTTAAAATGTTTTTGCTCCTAGGTTTGCAAAATTTCCCAGGCTCATCTACTGTATCCCCTGCCCTCATCTGAGTTCAGCTATATTTTTTTCTTAAGGAGCCTTGGTTCTATTTATTGAGGAACAATATTTTGAGACATCTTTCTTGGCACAGAGGGTGTTTATTGCTTTAAGTACCCTATGCTGTCATAAGTAGCCTTTTTTACAAAGTGCTAGTATTTACTTAAATATTTTTTGTTATATATAAATATTTTGTTATATGTAAGTATTTATACTCACACATATATATTCATGTTTTCAGTTTTACATAAAAGTAGCATCTTACATTCAGTATCCTGCCCCTTTTTCATTGTTGTTTTGTTTAATACCAATATTCTGATATTATTTCATATCCATACATTGGGTTTTACTTTATTTGTATTTATAGTTTGCTAGTACTCTTTTATATGGATATAGCAGACCCTAATTTATTCATCAGTCCCCTCTGCATGAATATTTATCATTATTCCTATATTCTGCTATTGCTACTAATGTCGCAGAGAATACCTTGTATAAATGTAGTGGTTTTTTTTTTTTTTCTAGTATAAATTTCAGCAGAATTCCCAGAAAGAGGGTGGTAGAGTCATTTGGTTTCTACATAGCAATTTTGCTGGATATTGTAAGATTCC
>PVKS010014074.1:0-41394 GCA_004027875.1 Aplodontia rufa | reverse complement strand
TTTCATGGCTCCATGACTACTAGGTAAGGGAAAGAGCTCTTGTTGGACCAACAGAATGCTCCCAGGATTTTGCACATGCAGGGGGTGATACAAAGATGCATGATAGGGGACATTACTCACAGTGGTTGCTGGAGATTCAAATCCCTCAAAAAATACCTACTATCGTGAAACATGTGCCTACTTTATGACCCAGCAATTCCACTGGAATTGCTATATTTAAGAAAAATTAGTACACTTGTCCTTAAAAAGACAGGCACAGCATTTTCAATGAGTAGAAATACACATCATATCCCCAAACTAGAAATATTCAATGTCCATAAAAATTTGAATGGACAAGAAATCTTGCTATAAATATGCAACAGAATACTTCACAGCAATTTCAGGGACAAACTATGACATATACTACAAGCAATAACATTGATAAATCTTACAGATATAATGAGAATACGAAACCCTCAGATACAAAGGAGTACGGGAGTAGATATTGCATGGTTCCTTCTATGTGAAGTTCACTGACAAGCAAAACTAATCTACAGTGATAGAAGTCAGAAAAGTGACTATCTACGGGAATGATGTGTCAACCTGGAGGAGGTCTGAGAAAGCTTTCCGAGGTATCAGAAATACTCTACAGTCTGAACACAGCGATGACGACGCAGATGTCGACGTATTTGAGATGTACCCCTAAGGTATGTGCTCTTGACTCTATATAAGTTGCATCTCAATTAAAAAGAAAGCAAAGCCCAGTAGCCCAAGTTCTGTTCCAGTTTGGCAGCTCTGGTGTCTTCACTCTAGTTAGACTACTGCTGTGATACACACTTGTGTCCTCAGCGACTCAGCCTTCCTTGGGCCCTGCCAGCTTTGGGAGCCAGGTTCCTGAGCCTGCCTGTGTGTCCTTGGGCAGCCTGCTTGCATTCCTGCTCACTTGGGCCCAAGTCACTGTGCTTTTTGCAGTGCACTCCTCTATTTGGCTCATTAAGGAAGAACAAAGGCTCGGGTGATTGCCGGAACCCTAGCTCTGCCCTGTGGTTGAGTCCACCCAGCCCCTCAGCAGCTTAAGATGCCTTTGAGTCGGACGATGTCACTGTGTTCACAGTATCATCTCAGTCATAGCATAATCATAAGAAAACTGAGAGGTCCCTATTTACCAAAAAGTCAACGTTGATCCTTTAAGATTTGCTAAATTCACATTAACTATTGAGTTATTAGATTATAATTTATTAGATTTAAATTAACAAATTATTTCCATTAATTTTTTTTTCTGTTCTCCCTCACTCCTGCCCTCTTTTCAGAAGCCCTGCTCATTGGTGACTGCAACCCTTTTCTAGCATGTGACCTCTGGGAAAGAGGATCCGTTTAAACAACAAATGTGATTATGTTTTGCAAATTATAAAAAGGCAAGATACGTGAAATGCGTTATTATTAGTTTTGAAAAGGCAAAGGAAATTAGTCCCTGAAATGCTCAGCTGGTTTGAATCACTAAAATCATCTAGATCTATGCTTTACAAGACTGCCTAATTGCAAAAGCTATAAACTATCTTGGGAAAACCACTTAAAAAAAAAAGGCATGACATTTCAAAATGTAATACAAGTCAGGACCAACGATCTCATGATGGTTATTGTAGCAGAATTGTTATTTGGTTTTAACAGGACACTTTAAAATTCAATTAGATCTTTAGACTCTGGAAGAATAAAAGCACATAATGAAATGAAATAGCAGGTATATCGGAAGATAATGTTACATAAGGAGATTATTTTGGTGAACTTTATTTGAATCAGGATGATTCATAATTGTATAATTAGATACTTCAATTTAAACATGAAATGCAGTAAATTATACAAGGAACAAACAGAATCTCTCCCTGGTAGTTTTCAATGAAATATATTAATGAGACTTTGACATTGTTTTTTTTTTCCCACCAGACAACCAGTTGTGATTAGTTGATAGCCTGATGTGTGCAAACATTTCCTCTTAGATTGAAACATGAGCATTTGGGTACCAGGTCTCTCTCCTGTATTTGCTCCCCATTCCTTTGCATCTGGGTCTCCTGGAGAGTTCACGAATCTCACAGCCTTGGGACCCTGGAGAGACTGAGTGGCCATCAGCTGCTCACACTGCTGGGGTATCTTGGAAGGAAGGACCTTTGCCTGAAGACCAGACTTCCCTGATTTTAACCCACTGCATTGCTGTCAGAATCTTGGACTGACTGATGTTTGACTCAGGAAGCAGACTGGCTTTCCTATCTCTTTCTCCCGCCATCTTTGATCACACACGAGGTGGCTAATTCCTGTACTGTAAGTTAGATCTTTGGGTACACTTTTACTTTATAATGCCTTTTTGGAGACTCTCAGGCACCCTGGCAGTAACTTTTTTCAAAGTATTTTTTATCCCTTTTATTTAGCAAGATAAAAAAAAAATCACAGAGGAATGGTTGCTTGCTCAAGATCCAGTGGCCAGTGTCAAGAACAGAATCAGATTCCAGAATTGCTAGATTATTTGATTCCAGTGCAAAATGAAAATGTGGAGCGTCCTGTTCAACAATCATTGAGGGTTTCAAGATGGTTCCAGTGGAGCCTGAACCCCGCATGGGGCTCACGAGTGCCTGCATCGGTCGCCCTATTGGGGTCGGTTGCGTTCTGTGCTTCGTCAGCTCTTTCAATGACAGTATCAGTGTTTCAGGAGCATTTTTCTTCCTTGCCTGAGTCTAAGCCAATCAAGAGAACCAGAATTGTCAAGCATACGGTGCTAAAAATGCCAGTCTGATTTTGGAAAACATCAGGGCTGGAGATTGTGGTACGGGTGTTGGCTGCAGGGGCTGCCTAATTCTGAGTCCAGAATAAGAGACCTACTGCCAGTGGCCCTAGAAAAGGGAAAACTGCTCCCAGGAGGGACAGCACCTTTCCTGATAAACTACCAGCTCCACAAGGCAGGGCTGGTTCTCTAGACAGGTGGATCCACAGAGGAAGAGAGAAGATGTGAACCTACGTGTCCGGTTTCTGTTCCAAGGCTCACTGGTTGGAGATGCCACTTCTTTGGGGAGGAGTGACCAAGGAGGCAGTAAGAGCTCAGGTGCCCTGATATTTCTGTATGTGATAGACCTACTGACATTCAGGCCCTTTTTAATCCTCTCACCTTGAGTGTGAGCTAGACCTAGTGATTTTTTTGTAATACATAGTAGTGAAGTCACTTCCACAATTTGGTTACAAAGACTGTAACAGCATCCCTTACTCTGATAAAGCCCAGTTGCCGTGTTATGAGCTATTTCATGGAGAGGCCCATGTTGAAGGGAGAGAGCAGCCTCAGGCCAGAGACCAGCAAGGAGCTGAGTGGCGTCATTCCAACAGCCTCGGGGGAATTGAATCCTGTCCACAATCACTTGCAGGAGCTTGGAGGCAGATCCATGGGAGCCCTGACGTGACTGCAGCTCCTGAGGACAGGCTGGCTCCTTTGAGAGACTTCTCTCCTCTCCCTCTCCCTTCCTCCTCCTTCTCCTCTTTATGTTTCATTCTGATCTGCAATGATTTGTGTACATCAGTTGATGTGCAAGTTTTTTTTAAAAAAAAGTATACCTGTGGGCTCAGCTGCTCTTTGGCACATGGATGCCCTGTTCCTCTTTTATACACTGTTGCCTTGGCCTCAGGTGACCCCTGGGGCACCTATATGGATCATTTCAGCTCTGTAGACCATAATTCCAAACACAGCAATGAGGACTGGACCCATGGTCTCATTACTGGTCTACCCCCAATTCCACCCCTCCTCTAGTCCTGCCTGTTTGGGCCTGAAACATACCAAGATGTCCTCATTTCTTCGGTAAAAGCCAAACCCCTCAGCTGTCACATTCGACGTGTTTCACAATTTTGTCCAAACCAACTCAGTCACTCTGACCTAGAAGAAGAGGAGAAAAACATTGACTAATGGGGAGACTGACTAAGAGATTTTGAAAACATCCAGATGCTTAATAAAGCCCTGCACTGGTAGGTGGCAGTAACCCCAAGGATACTGGCTTGGTTTGTTCATTCATTCGATCATTCCACAAACATTTATCAGCCAGGCATTTTTTCTACATACCAAGGAGCAAATTGTGAACAAACAATTTTTCTCCATGTATTGACATTCTCCTGGGGAGGGACAGAGTATATCCAAACAAAAAAATTTTAAAATATATGTCATTCTGCATATTGAGTAAATGTTATCAAGAAAAACCAGGGAAGTGCCAAGAGGTACTTTCATTGAAAATATGATGGGCAGGGAAGGCTTCCAAGAAAAGTGACGGGTGGGCAAGGTCAGATCAGGTAAGGCCTTCCAGGTTGTTAAACAGCCCTGGTTTGCTGAAGAGAAGTTCTCTGGGTGGAGACTTGCTGCTTGTATGCGTACCAAGCTTTGGCGAGTCACTTGCTTCCACACTTCTGATTCCTCGTCTGAATTGCAGTGCAGCCCATCTTGAGGAGTTGTTGCATATTTTGAAAGATATTGTGCATGTACGTGGAACATAAATCCACTTATTCTTCCCACAAAAATGTATTGAGTGACCACTGTGCATCACCAATTCTATGTGGCATGCATAAACACACACAAGCACACATGTTGGCCAACATTATCATTATTAGAAAGAGACAAGTCACCTGGTGATTTTTGTCATGTCTTTTTCAAAATGTCAACTGCTGCATCCTGGGCCTGAGTCATTAGGGACCATGGGGATGGTACAATTGCAAGCATCATCCCAGGTCTCTTTTCCTCTGTTACCTCTTAGTCTCATTTCTCACTCAAAAAGCTCACTCCTATGAGGTCACATGGCTAGAATGAAGTCCCCAAAGATCCTGTAGAAAACCTGAATCTGACTAACCAATGACACGTTTGCCAACATGGAGTTACAAGATCGCATTTCTTCTCATTTCAAATGTGAATTGCCCACTGGATTTCTTCTGAGCTTGATGCAGGGACCAGCCAGGGACCCCCAAGTCACTGGAGAAGGAATTCTTCAAGCACAACCCTCGGATTTCAAGTTTCCCTGGACAGGTCAACAAAGCCATCATTTGTTTGTGTCATCCAAAGGGGCACAGTGGCCTACACTGATTAGTGAGAAGCAGAACAACCCAATAGAACTTATTAGATCCCCAGGTTTGTGTGTCTCCTCTGATGAATCATCAACTCATTTTCTTTCCAATTCATCCAGATCAGATGCAGAGCCTGCTAGGTGCTAGAGGCAGTGCTGGCCAGTGGAGGAAAAAACTGAGTTAGACAGAACCGTTGCCCTTAAGGGACTCCCTGTCCAGTGGGTGAGACACAGTGATGATGTTCCCTAACAAGGGCTGTAGCAGAAGCAAGCAGAAAGTGCAGTGGAAAACTGCTAAGAAATGACAAGTGTGTGTGTGTGTGTGTGTGTGTGTGTGTGTGTTGTGGAGCAGTGTTTGTGAGTTAATGAATGACAACCACAAATGTTTCCAAGATACCAGTGATTGTAGGCTGTTCTCTGATTTAATATCAGCTTTTGGTAAACAGTAAAAGCACTGCCATATTAAATGGTCGCAGTAATTACCATATGCATACCAATCACAGAAATGTCAGCGCTGTGGAAATACACTGTTAGAATTCTCTTTCTGCTAATCCAGAGATTCATATGATATGTGTGGGTGGGGACTCTGAAGGTCTGTTCTCATTATCAGGGTGGGTGGGACTGGCGTAGGGATCCAGTTTAGAGCTTAGAGAGATCTGAACTCAGGTAGGGCAGGCACTAAAACAACTAGCCAATGCTGGAGGTGGAAGAGAATGGAGGGAATAACTACTCCTGGAACTCTTTCCAAGGAGAACATAGCACGTGGTTGCAAGAAGGTTATAAGATAGTTGATAAGAGTTCATGGGGATGTTGGTGGGAGAGAGCTCCTAAAAGCCTGTTTGGGCTGCCAGCTGCCTTCCAAGGAGGCTCGGTTGGTCCAGGTGTGGGGTTCTGGTTTTGCAAGATGAGATGTGCAGGCTCAGAACCCAAATACAGTCATAAGAAGAGCAGGGAGGGGGTCACCAGCAGGTCTCCTTTGCCATCTGGCCTTCTCCTTTAAGTAAGTGTGGATGGATACTTAAAGATTATCCATTCGAAGGGGAATGAGATTATTTTCCTGCCTAGGAGTCTCACTATTTCTGTCCAGCTCTGGCCAAAAAGCAGCGCACAGAAGCAGCCGCTAAAGCAGACTGTGGAAGAGGAGTCAACTCTGATGCTGGGCTGGAAGTTGGAAACTGGGAGAGAGGCTGAGAATGCAGTTGGCAGGGTCGCCAGCACAGAGTGAGCAGGTTCAGAACAGGGCAGGAGGCAGCTCTGATGCTGCTCCCAGGCTTTGGAGGCTCCTGGGGGTAGGGTAGGGGTAGGGATTCACAGGGCACAGTGAACTACTTCCCTGGGGTGCAAATGAGCTGTTTAGGGTGCTGAGGTTATTCAGACCACATCTGTGTTACAGTGTGAGAGCTTCGTGGCTTCTTAATCAATTGGTGGATTATCTTCCTTCACTGCCAACTGCAGTGTGTGTGTGTTTGTGTGCACGCGCGCGTGCGTGCGTGTGTGTGTTTGAGGTGGGAGAAATTAGGAGCAATGGATAGAAAAGTGAGCAAAATGTGGAGCAGAAAGATCCCCTGGTTCATAGCTTTCTGGAGACTACTCTGAGTGGGTTGAGCACTAAGATAAGGCATCTGAGATGATCACTGTAGCTAAGAGCACAGCAGTAGGGAACCCACTGGCCTCTGAATTTTTTATTATTTATTTATTTTTTTATTTTTAGAGAAGGACAGTAGAGAGAGGGAGAGACAGAGAGAATCAATTTTTATTGAGTTTTTCACATGGCTTTCGTTGTTCTGACACTTAGTTGTGTACGTGGGTGCTGGGGTTCGAACCTGTGTACTTGTGCATGCAGGGCAAGCACCATAACCTCCGAGCCACCGCTCCAGCACAAGGGCCTCTGAATCTTTATTCTAGCACTGGCCCATATGATTTCTCCACAATGTCAGTCTCCTGGTCTGTCAGTCTTGCAGGATTGGCAGAATTAACCAAGATCATGTATCATAGAGGGTATGGCATTGCATGGTGAATACATAGTGAATAGTAGTTATCATTATTATTGTTATAATAATTAAGATAATATGTTCATATTTGGACCCATTTTTGACTCTTTGGTCAAAATAATTGTAATGAGCAAACCATAGGCTAAAAGACTCCATCATGGATTTCTAAGCAGTGTCCTCTTTTTTGACTTTTTTAAGGGAGAGAGACAGTGAGAGAGAGACAGAATCAATTTTATTTATTCATGTGGCTTTCATTGCTCCAACACTTCATTGTGTACGTGGTGCTGGGGTTCAAACCCACTTTCTTGCGCATTCCTGGCAAGCGCTGTAATCGCTGAGCTACCACTCCAACCTCAGCAGTGACCTCTTTATAGAAACCCAAGGTCAAGTGCAAAGCCTCAGCCAGGTTCTGTTATTTTCTTGCTTAAACATCTTGAATAACTTGACTTATTTGACTGGATTTTTCTAACAAATGGAATTTACACATTGAAATTCTTGCCTGCAGCAGCATAATTCACTTTCTGGAGGGTTGAGGATGCTGACTGGGACCCTCTCTGCAGGAAAAGGGAAAGTATGCATGTACCTGATCAGCTAGGATTTCCACCTTACTCCTCCTGTCAAGTCCTGCTCCCTAGTGTGTAAAATTGACTTGTAGTAGGTTCTATACAGATATGTGTTGGATGGATAAATGAACAGATTTGCCCATGCATGCAAATATCCATCCGTCCAGTCTGCAAACACATATGACCTAAACAAAATTCCTTGGCCCCAGTCACCTGCTCAGGTTGAACCCTTTCTCCTCTGCTGCAGGGAAAATTAATTTTTTTGCCATCATGGTTCCCTAGACTTGGGGAAGGGAATAAAAAAAAGGAAAATAAGTAGAGAGAGGTAGAATACCAAGACACAGGAAGAAAAGGGGAAAGGACTCTCGCTCAAAGCAGAAAGGAAACAAAAGATAAGCGGAAAATCTAAGCTGATGGACATAGCAAGTAACGGGACAAGTGCAGCTGTGGGGAGCAGAGGAGCTGCCAGAGGGAGAAGCTGGAGCACTGGGACCCTGTCAGTCTGCTTGTGGCTGGGTGAAGTGAGGTGGGTCCGCAAGCAGAGGCTCAGAGTCTGGGAAGTGGGGCGGAGAGGAAAGCCATTTTGGAAGAGTGCTGTTCTGAGTTGCATGGTGTCTCCTTTCCCAAGCGGGGTGAAGAGGGGGATTCCTTTTTCGTTACGTGAGCTGCTGGACCACGGTTCTTTCAATTCTACTGCACCCAGACACAAGGCACAGGGGCCTCAGGGTTTAAGAGCTCCACACAGTAAATGAATTTCACTGCGTGCCAGGAGCTAGGTGAGGTTCTGCAATACAGAAGGAAATCAGAACAGTCGGGGCTGCCAGGAGCTCACGACTAGAGGGAGCACCAGGTTTCACACATGTGCACACGCACTCACACGTGTGCTCACACACCCGGGCACACAGCCTCAGATGCTGCAGCGGAGAATTATGCAAGTTTCTATAGGTGGTATCCAGAACAGCATTGTGGGGAGGTACCATTTGATCTGGCCTTTAAAAGGGAAAGAGTTCAAGTCTTAGTAGAGTTCACAACTGAAAAGAAAATAAAAATATGTATATGTGTATATCCATACTGATAGTCACATTTAATATGGGGTATGTTTAATGAACATATAAATGTGCTGGGAACACAGAGGAAAGACAGTTTCATCTGATTCTGGAAGTCAAGGGCAGTTCACAGGAAGGATGATCCCTACTCTGGGTCTTGAAGGATGCACAGGAGTTCACTAGGTGAAGATTGTGAGGACAAGTATCAGAGTCTAGACAGAGGGAACATTGTGTGCAAAGTCAGGGAGGTGCCAGTCCTTTGATCCTCAGGGTGGGTGACTTGAACTCCTGAAATTCGATCCTGGCATGGCCATGCCTAAGCCCTTGGTTGTCTGTGTTTCAAAGGTGGGTGAGGAGCGCCCAGAGTGTGTCTCAATAAGCAGTGTTCTCAGCGCTGGGTACACCCAGTTCCTTTCTGGTGGTGAACAATGTCATGTATGAAGTTGCCTTTCCAGGAGAGGAACACACCTGGATTTGGTTCTGCACCTCCACCCAGATAAGAGATCTATTATCTTCATAGAAAGAAGCCACTGAGGATTGGAGGAGTGGCAGCTTGAAGCCCTAAAGCCTCTGGCAGCTGGTGGAGCTGGGGGTGGCCAGGGCAGGGGCAGGAATGGAGGGGAGGAGCAGCTGTCACAGCCTAGCCCCTGTGTCAGTGCCTTGTAACCAGCACTCAGCACATTTTATGTTGTCATGTTATCCTGGTTTCAGTGACTGTGTCCTGGGTGTTCAGATAATTGATATTGTGGAATACAGAGGAGGCAGCCGAGGAAGGCCTCTTGGGTAAGCTGCACTTTGAGCTGGGTCCTGGAGGAAGGGGAGCATTTGAATACACTGGTTTGGGGAGGGTGGACTCATAAGCACTTGACTTTCTGCAGCCTCACTGTGGTCACCTGCAAGATGGGCATCACCTACCTTATGGAGCTTAACGGGTAAATGAGGGAATACGCACCGATTCTACGCCGCAAAGCAGGTGACACCAGCCCCATTCTATAGTGGGGCAGACTGAGGCCTGGCACATGGCAGGTGCTCTGTAAACAGCTGCAGTAGTTGTTGTCATTGTCATCATCATGCCAGGCATGAGAACTGCTATGGAAAGCACGAATGGAGGAGATCTCTGACCACCCGGCTCACTGCCATTTCCCCAGCACCCAGAATGGGGTCTGCAAATGGAAGGCATCAATGAAGCTTGCTCAGCAAATGAGCTAGTTTTGCTATGGACTACTCTGTGGCTTTGGGGAAGCCACCAGACCTCTCAGTCCCCTCCCCTGTATAGAGGTCATAGTAGTGATATCCCCCTTATTATTGAGAATTATTAGAATTGTTAAGAATAATAGAATAGTAGCTGGCTGAGTACTTCCTGGTTCTATTACTCCCTGGTGGCGACTGAGAGCGAGCAATTGGGGATCACACCTGCTGTTACATATTCATGGATTTCGGGGATGTTTTCCACCCTTGAGCTTTTAGAGCCCCTCTCCCACTGAAGACCATGGCTCCAGAGTTTTTTCACTGACTTCTTACCAGAAAAGAGGGAAAGGGAATGGGGAAGGCTCTTGGTTTGGGAGGAGGGGGCAGTGTGTATAGTGGTTTGGGACAGTGACCATGGGTGCTGGAATGCTGGCTGTGCTGGTCACTGTGTGCCTTTGGGCATGATGTGGGTTTCTCAAGCCTCAATCCTACAGCTGAAAATTGGGGACACTGGCGCAGACTACTCATCAAACGATTGTGACAGCAGCAAAGACTGGCTCCTGTGCTGAGCTGCCTATTCCATGAGCGGCTCTATCCTCCGCCAGCTCCTCAGGACCTGCCAAGGTGATTTAATTACATTGTTGGCAAAGGAAGACGTTGGTGACTGCAGTTATTGTTACACTGAATTTTTGGAGATGTAGGTCAGAAGTTGTTGGAAGAGACACCTTCTGGTCTCTTCCTTAACCTCATTATGAGCCATTTTCCAATTGGATTTGTTTTCTGCCAAGATAAAAAAAAAAAAAAAACAAAACCTTCACAGAGAAGAGACTGACATGCTCTCCCAACAAGATACAAATTATCCTGCTTGCAAACCACGCAGGGATATGTTCAGGTCTTGGATGTGTGACAAGGATCCTGTTGGTTTTGGCAAAGAGAGCCCTGACTGGGGACAGGTGGGGTTGAGTTACTAATCATCTGACTTCAGTAATTAGTTCAGCCAGCATTTATTTGGCCTCCCCTGGATGTGCTAAGCACTGGGAATGCACAGACTGATGGAGCCTTGGTCCTTCCCTGCCCTTGAGGAGTCCCACAGTTACTGGGGGAAGGGACACATATCACGTAAAGCCCTGCAGAACAGAACACAAACAGAATACAGGGGCAGGACTCTCTGGAGTGAGCAGTGGGGTCCAGGAGGCAGGGGTGCTTGATTGATAAGGCCATCCCCTTTCTGGGCAGGAATGGCCAATCCACCCTTGATCTCCATCCTTCATGGCTCCAGAGAGTTTGCTAATGCATCTCATTAATCAGTGCATTTCTTTTTTTCTGGAACTTTCAGACCTCATTTTCACTCCAGCTATCCTCCAAGAAATGCCAACCATGCCTTTGAATGGTCACTTATTATTTGGGTTGTTAAAGATATATGTTCATTCAGTGAACTTTTATTAGGTCCTTGTTTGTCAAGCGTATGGAAGATGGATGAAGACTGGGAGAGGCCTTAGGAAATATAGAGATGCCAATGGAGGATAATGGACTAAACCAAGGGGAAATGGTCAGGATCTGAATCAAGATGGTGCTGATGGTGGATATATTAAGGGAATGCAGGGGACCTGAAGGGGCAGAGTGCACAGGACCTGATGACAGATTCACACATTGAGGAGAAAGAAGGGGTCCACACTGTGCTCAGATAGGGCTAGCCATGATTGGTGTCCTTTCCTGCTGAGTCCCAGTAACGGCTTTCCATTAGGTGATCCAGCGTTTCCACAAGGTTGCTTGGGCACTGTCATCAGAATATGCCTTTGAGGAACACATGGGCATTTAATATGGAATTAACCTTGGAACACAAAGGGAGAATGGTAGTAACTCTACTTTTTTGCTTTATTCCTTCATCTCACAAAACGGTGGAAGTTTCAATTTGGGGTTAAGTAGGATGATACCCTTGTGACTCTTTCCAGTCTTCCTTTTGAGCAAAGCTAAGAGCCATAAGAAGGCAACAGTGCTTGACTGGAATTCAGCGAGAAAGCTTTGCTTTCACTGTAGTTTTTGTGTGCTTAAAGCAAGCACTTTCCATTTTCTGTATCAAGTTCTCTTTGTGAATAGATCTATTTAAATTTAAAAAGGAAGTTAACCTCAAGGATAAAACACTAACAGATATGGCAAGATTGTGCAGGTGCTATTTGCATGACCAAAGGGAAGGAAAGACATGTCCAGTCCCTCCCCTTTCCTGTGCTGTCATAGGAAGGTGACTGGGAATGAGCACTCGAGGGGATGAAGAATGGACCATCTAGGCGTGGAAGACAGAATTCCAGTCCTAACCTGCAGGGTTAGATGAGCAGCTATTTCTAGTGCTCTTAGCCTAATTACAAATGGCAATTTTATTTCTTTATTCAAATGGGCTGATGTTTCCATGTCCTCTGATTTCTTTGGAGGGAATAAAATATTCACATGAATTTCCAGAGAAGTGCAGAAATGAGGAGAGGGAGAGGCAAGTCACAGTTTATCGTGACAAGGATTCACCCTCTTGTATAGCAGTTTCTCTTTTTATGTGCAATCTCATCCATCGTAGAGTATCCTCTCAGCAAGCGCCTGTTTGCTGCGGAGGAGATGAATGGCAACATCCGTTGGGTACCATCTGAGCACCACACACGTGCTAAACATAGCACGTGTGGAATGCCCGCTCCATCCCTGTAAGTTGGGGACTTTATTCCTATCATAACTTCGTGTAACTGAGTCATCACACATCCCAGCAAATCAGGATTCAGGATTTGAACTCAGGCAGTCTGGTAACAGACTCTGTGCTCTGAATAACTCTGCCAACCTGGGCAATAATCAGGACTCTGACATGTGTTCTATGTTTTGTGATCTGCAAATGTTGATTGAGCATCTGCTGTGTTCTGGACACTGCACTTAGGCATAGGGGCTACAGAGACTCATTAGACTCAGTCCCTGTCCCTGGGTCCTAGAGTTGGTGGGGGCAGAGGATAGACACATCCAGTCCAACATGATAATTGCCACAACAATGCAAAAGCAAAATTTAGTGAAGCCCAAAGGGGGACTCAGGAAGCCTCGCTGGGAAAGGGTGGCTGGAGTTGGCCTTATAGGGAGGGACAAGGTCCCCTGGTGGGTAGATCTGGGAAGTGGTGGTATGGGGAGAGAAGAGGTAGAACAAGTCATGGGTACAAATAGCTGTAAAGATGCCCTGATCAGGAAACTGTGATCGAAGAGGAAGTGGATTGAGACTTCTGAGGACAGCAGGTGTCAGAGGGAGTTGTTCCAAACACCTGGTAAGACTGAAACTTCCGCCAGATGCCTCTACCACTAGGCAACAACTGGAAAGATCTCCACACACAAAGGAAGCTAATGGAGCACTGGAAAATGCAGTCCCACTGATGCAGCCTGTGGCCAGTGATGGAAACCCCACAGGATACAAAGTCAAGGCCCTCCAGGGCCCTCAAGTCCAACCAGCAAGTCCTCTCTGCCTTGTTTCCTTAAAGAGCCTCAGTGACATCTGTCATCTTTCCATTCCCCTAAAAAGATCGTTGCGTTTGATTTCACCTTCTCTGCATTTATTCACCCTCTTTTTAAGAAGGTTGGTACAAAACAAAACAACCTGGATGCAGCCGTCCAATTATGCCGACTACAGAGAGAAAATTATCATCGAGCTTCTGCCAGCGAAGCCAGTGTTTACTCAATTCTATAGCCCCTGCAATATGCATCTTTGGAAATCATATTTGCATAAACTCATAGTCATTTTGAACAGAATGACAAGCGTAGTGCTTGGTATGCACAGATGTGGAATTCTACGTTTTTTCCTGGGTAGACACCAATCATTCAGTATTGATGGAGCACTGACAGGGTAGCAGGCGCTGTGCTAAGGATTGGTGGGAGGAGGGAGGTACAGAGATGAATAAGCTGTGGAACTCGATTAAGGAGCCAAAGGCCTGGTCAGGGAGAGAAGTGCCATAAATAACTGTGACACAAGCAGAAGTGCCAAGGACCTTAAAACATGCGGAGAGTGTGGCTTTGACATTCAGAGGAGGGAGATTCTTTCCAGCTCAGGGGATCTGCAAAGGTTTTGGATGGTTGCACCTAAATTGAGTGATCATTTATTAAGCAAATACATGCTTGCTTTGGGGACAAGAATCCTGCCAGGTGCAAGAGATATGCAGGTGATGCAGAAAAAGACAAAATATACCTGCTTTTATGGAATTTAGTTGGGGGAGGTGAAAACACAAGTAGGATAGCAATGATCAGGAAAGTTTGGGATACATTCAATGAAGAAAAGCAAATGGATTGATCAATAGCTTGTGCTGGGGCTGGGCTGATGGGGCCACTTTCTATAGAGTGGTCAGGATAGGCCTGAAGGCTGAGTCACCTGTGCAAGGATTTGGTGCAGGGTTTGAGACAGAGGCAACTGTAAGTGCAAAGGACTGAGGTGGGCTGGAGAGCAGAGCAGGCACAGTGGAAGGAGAGGGAGCTGGTAGGTAGGTGAGGCCAGGGTGTGCAGGGACCCTTGGACTATGGAAAGGGATTTGAACTTGACTTCAAGTGCAAAAGGAAATGCTGGAAGAGCTGAGGTTAGCCCCAGGGGAGACGAGAGGGCTCGTTCCAACAGGGAGACAAGTGTGATCTCATGGAATTGGTAAAGATCTCATTTTATTTTATTTTATTTTAAATTTTTTATTAAAGAGTTATTATTGTACATTCATAAATACCTATAAAGTCACAATATGATATGCATATATTCTTAAACCAGAATCATCCCCACATTGCCCACACCCCAGTCTTTTGAATCTTCTATATTTCACCCCTACAAACTATATAAATGCATCGGTTGAGAATTTTCCAGAATTGAACAGTTGCATAAGTGTTATTTGGATTCTCAGGGGGTAAAGAGTATGCTACATTGTTGTTTGACTCCCTAGATCCCTCACTATTCTCCCTCCATCTCTCTTCCCCCTCCCCTGCTACATATCTATGGTTGCCCTAGATTATATGTTACTATGCCTTTTCTGGGTCTAATATATGAGGCTGACCACCTTTCATACAGGCCTGGGTTTAGCTCCAGCCTCCACAAATAAGTGAAAACTTTTGACCCTTGACTCTCTGGGTTTGGCTAACTTTGCTCAGCATGATTTCTTTCATTGCCATCCATTTACCTTCTAAGACCGTAATATCGTTTCTAACAGCTGAGTAGAATTCCATTATACACACACACACACACACACACACACATACACACACCAACACACCATGGCTTTTGGATGCATTCATCCAGTGAGGGGCATCTGAGATGGTTCCATAATTTAGCTATTGCAAACTGAGCTGGTACAAACATAGATTTTGCTGTGTCATTGCAATGTGCTGATTATAACTCCTCTGGGAAAACACCCCATTTTAGAGCAATATACTGTGAGCTCATGTGGAGCCTGAGGAGGAGGGTAACCGGAACAAGGATAGCTGGCCTTCTACCCTGGGAAACAAAACCATAAAGAAAACCATTCTTAATCACAAACTTCGTAAGAAAAAAAACTGTCAAAATATTTATTCCTTTGTGTGACATTCTGGATCCCCATGGATATAGCTGACCATTTTCATTTTGTAAATAGTACCTAACTTTACATGAATTATATCATAATAAACCATTTTTGCATCCACCCTTAAAATAAAAGAAAGTGATTCTTTAGGTTGTGGACATCTCCTGTCTCTTGCAAACATCCACTTGCGAGTCATTTCACCTCCAAAAGTGTTTCTTCCATGGAAATGCTCAGCCTGCCAGGAACTCTTCATTTTCCCCAAGTCAATGAGAGGTGTGGTTTACACCAGCAGCCCCAAGACCATGAATGATGTGAGCCCCCTCTTCCTGGGAGCCCTGGTCATGCATTTCCTACCTCCTCCCAAACACTGGTCTCACACACACATAGCCACACACTTACACCCTCATACAAATAGCAAGAAAAGTAGGAGCCATTGGAAGCAGCTGCTGGAGGGAGCAGTAGGAACAAGGCCCATGCTAGCTAGAGAAGGCCCTTTCATCCCCAAAGAGGGGGACTTGGCCCTTGAGGTCTCTGCTGAGCCTAGCCCACCCATCTCACACCTACCCAACCTGGAGGGGATTTTGCTCCAGGGCGGGTGCAAAAGTGCATTCACAGCCAGAGTCCAAGCCACACCCCCTTCCTCCTGTGATAGGAAGGAGCAGGGGAGCAGGGGCATGTGGGACCTCTTGGAAGAAACAGGCAGGAGGGCTGTGGGTATCCTCTAGTCTTCTCCCTCTTTTCCCCCAAGAGAAAAGAATCTGGAAGTTCTCAGCATAGGACCCAGGATCTAGTTCAGCTCATGCCAGATTCGTTTGAAGAGGCTGTCTACTGCAGAAAGTGGGCCACGGCAGGGGTGCCCAGGGCCACATCCTGGACCTACTATTTACCAGTCGTCAAGCACCTAAACCTTTTTGTGCCTCAGTTTCCCAATCCATCACATCGGTTTAACACTGGTGCCTGCCTTTTAGGATTATTGCAAGCATTCCCTGGGTTGATACACGCAAAGTATATAGAGCATTAATTAAAACAGATCGAGTGCTCAATGGAAGCTGGCTAATGTTGTCATCTTAGAGGCAGATTTTGACAGTGATGGCAGCAAGAAAAATGGCACGAGACAGGCCAGCATTGTGGAAAGAACATGAAAAGATATACTATCACCTTAGCTGCTAACTGAAGCTCTGCTCAGTTCACAGCATTGTGCCCTCAACAAGCCAGGGACATTGTGTCTGAGGAGCCTTCCCAGAGCCATAAGTTGAGAGCAGCCGGTTTGAGCTCCGCCAAGGAAAGAGACAATCCATGACCAGGCTTCCATGTGAGGCTCAGTCCTCTGGCCCTCCAGGGTTCAGCTCCCAGAGCAGGGATGGTGGAACATCACTCCTGTATCCAAAGGGAAGCAGCAAAGGTGGGAGAGAAGGGACCTGCAGGCCATGAGCAGCAATTGTCTGGCTGCAGGCAGAGCCAGATTTAGGTCTGGCTGGCTTCCCTGGGCACCTCCTCTGTTGCCAGGGAGGCAGCCTGGTGGGAAATGCCCTTGGTTTTAGAGGATCCAGGAAACTGTGTCACAGTGTGTGACACAGTGTGAAAGGGCCTTTCCTGAAGGAGGGACTTTCAGTACCCTTCTTCTCAGTTCCTTGTCCATGAAAATGACTAAGAGGCCTAAACAAGAAGTAGGCTTCCTTGGGGAAGGGAGGGCTGACCATCAGCAGAGAGGTTTCTACTAGCGATCTTATCTACGAGCCAAAGCATCTCACAAGGGGCATGTTACCACCGTTCCATCTGGGTGAGGCTGGTGGCTAGAAGTAGTCGTGATCCTGAGTTCCCAGGGAAGCCCAGGCAAGAGTCAGGATGTCTGAGCTGGAAGCTGCATCCAGGTGTGACATGACTCACGCAAGGCCACAGAGTAAGTCCTGTTGAGTATCAAAGTCCCATTAGGTAGTGTCCCTTCCACAAGGACAGTACCACTGCTGACTGACTCTTACATTTACTGAGTGCTGACCATGTCCTGGGCATGGCACTAATCCTCTCCCTTGCATTGCCTTGGTTACTTCTCACCACAGTCCTGAAAGGTGCATGCTCTTACCGCCCCGCCCCTACAGACCAGGTGATGAATCTGAGCCTGAGCGTGCTGGTTGAAGTTTTGGAGCTGCTCAGTAGCTGAGCTGGAACATAAACCAAGGGCATCTGGACCCATAACTGCAGACCTTTTCCTTCATCATTCTGGGTCTGCTGCTAAACCCACGTGTCCCCACTTGCTGGCCCTTCCGTCTGTGCCCGGGGTGGCATCTGATCTATGTGCCAAGTAGCTGTCAGTTTCTGATGTTTAAGTGCACGTCAGGGGCTGTTTTGTTGTAGAACAAGACAGCAAGGAAAATGCCTCTGGCTGTTTTCGAAATAGATGTCTAGATTAATAAAATAATTCTTTTCTGATTGCCAAGGTGATACCAATGCTGCTTGCAGAGCACCGCAAAACTATAAATAAGTAAAAAGAAGGTAGGAAAAAAAGCCCTTGTATGTGGAAGGAAACTGCTCAAGTCCTTGTCCATTTGTCCACTGATTATCTTGATAATTTGTTAACAAATAGTTTAAGAACAGTGTCCTTTACACTTGAAATTGTGGCAGATATCATTTTATCCCCTTCCAATTCATTGCTTGTTATTTCATTTTAAAATGTGGTTTGGGAGGTTGGCAGTGGCTGCCTAGGTCTTAAATGACCTGGTCCCTTGCCCTGCAGATACCTCGTCACAGTGTCGGGCTGCAGGTTTGGTAGTGGCAGGTTGACAGGTTTTGACAACTGCTCCAGCCAGCGCTCGCCCATGGCTGTCAAGGTTCTTTTCGCCCAGCTTGATCTGGAAAAAAAAAACAGCCCTGTCCTTGAAGGCCCCAGTGTGCCAGTCAGAAGTGCCATTACCATTTGTTTTTCTTTCGTGGGCAGCACAGGGCTCTGCTTTGGGGACTGAGATCCAGGCTTGCAGGACTAGAGTTTCATTGCGTCCTGGAGTCCATTGCGTGACCCCTGGATGCAGTTCGAAGGCTAACGATCCTACAGCATCTCTTTCCACATGTGTAACTGTGCAGCTTCCACTCAGTTAGTGAGTTGTGTCCTCACTATAAGGACAATGTGTGTGGCTAGAAGATCCTCAGCTGCTTGAACCCTCTCGGTTAAAGCTGCTCACAGCTGCATTGCTGTTCACGCATCGCGCTCTTCTCACCCACCCCAGCAGGCAGGCAGAATCGTTATAAATAGTTCACTTTGCAGATGAGGACATTGAGGATCAGTGGCAGGATTGGGGTTGGAATCTGACCTGCAGTGAGCTTTCCTATGAAGGAAGAGATGCTCGACCTGGGGAGATCCGTGACAGGCAGCTGTCCTAGCGTTGGGAGCATGAGGAGGGAGGAGGACACATTTCCTGGGTGTCCACTGGACAGACATTCATCTGCTTTGCTTTTTTGTCAGGGCTGGTTCTGTTTCTCTGTGTCCCCTAGGGCTGCCCTTAGCCCGTCTCAGATGTAAAACTGATGGGGCCCACACGCATATGTGTGCCATGTGCTTAATTCTGAAATCCCAGAAGCAGTCCCACTAAAGTTAGGGAGAGGGCACGCCCATGACCTCTGTCACTACTAGGCAACGTCTGAGGCATAGCTGATGTCATTAGAAAGGAGAAAAAAGCCAGAGATGTAAATTTTAGTGGGAAGGAGGCATATTACCAAGTACAGATATGACTATATATTCCAAGCACTGAGGACAGGCAATTAAAACATATTTTCCCCAACAGAATTCAATAAGGTATTGGAGCAATAGAATCCATATCTCCCAATATAATAAACAGATGAAAAATGAAGAAAGGCTATTTACAATAGTTACAGATGACATGCTGTATTGAGTTATGTTGAGAAGCATATACAGACAATTTTAAGATGCTGCTGAAGACTATATACAAGCACACATATAAATAGAAATATCAATCTTTTATTTTATTTAGTTTTTGGTGCTGAGGATGAAACCCAGGGCCTTGAGCATGAAAAGCATGCTCTCTACCTCTGAGCCACCTCCCAGCCCAAGGAAAGATATCTGGAAGAAAGAGAGCAGCATGATGCATATATGTCAACTGTCCTTAAATTAATACTTAAATTTAACAAAATCCCAATTTAAAAAATATTTTTTCCTGGAATTAAAAATGCTAAAGTTGGGTTTGGAGTGATGGCTCAGCAGTTACAGCGCATGCCTGGCAAGCACAAGGACCCAGGTTCGAACCCCAGCACCACATACACAACTAAGTGTCAGAGCAATGAAAACCAGATGAAAAACTGAAGAGGGGTGTTTCTCTCTTTCTCTCTCTCTCACTGTCCTTTTCTCTTTAGAAAAAAAGAGAAATGCTGAAGTTTATAGTAAGAAAAGAAGCAAATGAGAAAATACAAAGTAGTCTAGGCCTGAAAGGTATAAATGTACAATGTAAAGTTAAAATAATTTAAGCAGCGTGGGAACAGTGTGTGAGTAGAAAGGCCAATGAAGCCATGTGTTGAGTCCAGAAAGAGGCTCAAACAGCAGAAATGCAGTTTGTGATTAAGAGGACATTTCAAATCCTCAGGAAACAAGGAGATTGTTTAGTAAATTGTGTGCTATTTAGACAAATGGTAGCCATCTAAAACAAAGCTTAGATCTCTTCTTAGTTTCTTATGTCAAAATCAAATTGGGATGCAGCAAGAATTTTAAATGTAAAAAGTCCATAAAAGTATTAAAAGAAAACATGGTATATTTTATTTAAATAATATCCAAATGGGAACGAACCACAACTCAATAGGAAAGTGAAGGACATGAGCAGAGTTCTGAGTTCATAGGAAAATAAAAAACGTGAAAGGTGTCACTCTGACTACCAAAAATAAATACAACTAAAGTTCTTATGGGATCCCATATACACTGATTACATAGGCACAAGTGGTATTTACTGACACATTGTCATTAAACCTGTACTCTGTTGTTGTGGGAGTAGTAACTGGTGTGACCTCTTCCTAGGGCCCTTGAGCAATGTTTTCCAAAGTAGAACATGTGCACTCCCTGACCTAGCTATGCACTTCTAAGAACGTACTCTATGTGTACGGTTCAAACATTTGCTTAATGGCGCACGTGGAAGGATATTATTAATAGAAACAGACTGAAACTCACATCGGTATCAACAGAGGACCGCACTCCGCGTCAATGCGGCACAGCAGCTCTATGGTGACAAGGGACCGGCCTCCAAACATTCTAATTCTAAGGTAGCAACTATGGCTGGAGCTTTCCAATGCTTTTCATCACAACCCACAGCAAAAATTACAATTGTATAGCAAATTAGTTCATTCATTCGTCTTCTTTCAACAGCACTCAGTCACTACTATATAGTTAGACACGAACTAGGCACTGAGGAGACAAGTGAATAAAATACAAAACGCTTTTCTTCTATCATGAGATTAAAAAAATCATATCAACAAAACTGTTTAACATTGAAACAAACACAACTACAGTGACAGAAGGCAGAGCGGTGGGGCTGCAGCGGTGGCTCAGCAGTTACAGCGTCTGCCTGGCATGCGCTAGGACGAGAGTTCAAACCCCAGCACCACGTACACAACAAAGTGTCCGAGGAATGAAAGTTACAGGAAAAGCTAAATGAAAATTGCTTCTCTCTCTCCCTTCCCCCACTCCCCTCTTTCTTAAAAAAAAGAAGAAGAAGAAGGCAGAGCAGTGGTTGTCGGACTGAAGATGAGGTGAGGTCTGGACCTTCCAGGCACTAAGGTACTTCCTGGGGTGTTGGTCGTGTCACGTGTCCCGCTTATGATGGGGGGTCCACATCTGCGTACATCTGTTGAAACTCATCACATTTTATGCTTTATTTAAAAGGCTAAATATTTGCTATATGAAAATTATACCTCAATAAACTTTACTTTAAAGAGAATCTGAAATTGAAGTTTTGTGAAACGATGCAATTCTCCTGTGTGTAATATGATTCCCTGATCCCTTCTCTTACATTCCCTTATTTTAATTTCAACAAAGCAAAACAAATATGATCACACTTATAGTGACCAAATAAACTGACTTTATCACCTATGAATGCACTACAACCTAGAATTTGAAAACTCTGGTCTGTGCGTGCTACTATAAGTAAAATTTAAGTTCATGTGAATATGTGTGTGTAGGACACCCGTAGAAATGTGTAGATATAGATATATATCTTTCTATATGCATATCTATCTAGCTCTCTAGATGGAGTGTTTATGGGTAACTGAGGGTCAGAGAAAAGAAAGAATTAGTTTTTACTGTACATACTTTTGCAATATTTAATTTTTAAACTATTGGATAAGATATTTAAAAAAAATGTACCTAAAACATTGGAAAGAAAATAAGCCTGAGAACAGAGTTGGAATCTAGTTGTAGTTTGGAGTACTTTCGTGACAGTGTCAAAGTTATCTAACATCAACTGGAAAAATACATGCATTTCCTGTATATGACAAATAGGTTGGATTAGCTTTTCATCACTGTGATCAAGATACTGGAGAAGAATAAGTTCGAGGAAGAACAGTTTATTTTGGGCTCATGGCTACAGAGATCCAGTCCATGGTTGGCCGGCTCCCTTGCTCTGGGCTCGAGCTGAGGTGGAGCGCCAGGGTGAAGGGTGTGGCAATGGGAAGCTGCTCACCTCATGGTGACCATGAGGCAGAGAGAGAACAAGGTGCCAGGGACAAAACTTAAGCGCCAGAGTTATTCCCCCAGAGACCTTCCAGCCACACCCTCCTGCCTATGGTTACTGCTCAAAGCAGCAGTGCTTTCAAAGTATTAATCCACCAAGTGGAGGAATCCAGGGATTAGGTTAGAGTTGTCGCAGCCTGATCATGGGCTTTCAGGAGACAGCTCTCATCCGCATCACGGCGTTGGTCTGTGTGAATCCTTTGGATATTCCAATTGCTCTTTGAGTCATCCTTTGTGTCAACCCTGCCTATTGGAGCCTACGAAAGTGTAAGGTTTGAGAGAGGGAATTGGAGGGTCATTTCCACAGTGCCAAACACTCAGGCAAAGCACCCGCTGAAACAGAGACTATGCTCACTAGTCTTGTGGGGAAAGAGCTACCCGGACATAAATAGCACGGGCAGTAATGACCTGTTCACAAAACGCTCCTGGTCTGCAGAGACCCTGCGACCTCTCCCTGGCCAGATTAAGAAAGAGGAGATGACAGCAGGGCTGAGCGTGAGGGACATGCAAGCTTGTCAGTTGGAAGTGGACATCAACATGGTCATAGTGTTGCTCCGGACCAACAGTCAGGCTGCATGGACTAGCTAAACGGCATTACAGGAACAGGCAGAATGTTTGAAATGGAGACTGCTTCAGAAGATTGTGGGTATTTGGTCTTTGTGGGTGAGGAAGGAAATTGATGTTGCTCAGCAAACATTTATTGGACACCTATAGATTTCTAGGGGTTGGACTGTTGTTGATACGGAGATGACCAAGACACATTTGAAAAAATGCCAGATGCTTCTTGGATGTGGAAAGAGGATTCCTACTCTAGAGAAATCTAGATGGTGAGAGCTAACAGCTAGCGAATACTTGCCAGGCGCCAGGCCCTCTTCTAAGCACTTATGTGCCTGATTATCCATGTATTCTCTTTTAAAGCTCTGTGACACAGTATCTCAGATCAGGGCCCTGCAGCAGAGCCTGGGGCAGGCATGTGGCTCATTGCGGGCATAGTCTTAGGAGAAGGGGGATGGGGGAAGTGGGTGAGGCAGGGGAGGAGCTGGGCACGGTTGAGGTGAGCCTTAGCTAGAGTCTGCTTCAGGCTGATCTCACGCCGCTCTGGAGCATGACTCTTACACAGGGTTCACCCCCCAGTGAGAAAAAGTTAGTCTGACTTGGAGGCCTTGTAAGTCAGCTGTTGGTTTCTGGCTGTCCTTAACATTAGTGGAGGGGACCCTCATTAAACTGAAGATAAGTCTTTATAGAGAGGACTGGCTGGTCTGAAATTTGTAGGGCAGACTGGTGGGCTAGAAACGGAGGCAGGACTGGATGCTACAGATTCTGAGGCAGAATTTCTTTCTTTCTACGAACCTCAGTTTTTGCTAATGAGGCCTTCAACTGATTGGATGAGGCCCACTCATGTTATTGAGGGAAATCTGCTTTACTGAAAGTCAACTGACCATAGATGTTAACCACATCTGAAAAATACTTGCATAGCAAGACCTAGGTTAGTGTTTGAGTAAGTAACTGGGCACTGCCACTAAGCTAAGCTGACATATGAAACTAACCAGCATAACCAATGCATTCAAATATCATGTTTTACCATCCAGATAGCCATTAAAGGACTGGTGAAATAAATTATGGTATATTGATGCAGAAACTGGTGATGTATCCGTTGAAAACGGGGCAGGATCTATTTGATGTGCTCACATGAAAAGTCGTCAAGATTCATTGTCATAACATGATTCTATCTGTGGATCTGTGGGGAAGAAAAAGGGAAACCGTGCGTTGTATAGACACCCAGATCCGTACGTATACCTGTTGTTATATGAACGAGAAATTTAGGAAGGATGTGCAAGAAATTATTGTTAGTAGTCGCTTCTATGAAGCAGGGTTGGAAAAGGAAGGAAAGAGGGAGGACTTTATCTTTCATTTTACATCTTTTCCTACTGTTTGGGAATTCATCCCTTCAAATTCTGGATTACTATGCAAAGTTTCTGCTTATGGATATGTAAGGTTTACTATTTATTTGTGCTAAACCTGGGAAGATACTATTTCAGCGGAGGGCTTTTACTTTCGCATTCTCCTCTTGTTTGAAGTGCATTCACGTCTTACTTCCATAATTCAACAGAATGGAAATGAGATGGAGGAAGAGCCTTGGAGCTCCAGGGAGTGTGCAGGAGACACTAGGTGCATGAGAAAGCTCCTCACACAGCACTGGAGCCAGGAAGGTGTGACCTGCTGGGCTGATTTTTGAATGATGGGAATTCTAGAAAGAGAGGTGCATAGGGATTATTGGCTTTTGTTGTGTTTTGCAAACTAAACTGGGCTCTGGGGAGTGGGGGAGCAGCACTGGATCAGGACTTTTTCTGTTGTCTTGGAGTTGGCATGCAGACCCCAAATGGAGGACAAAGAGTATTGGACACTGGGAAGGTTTGTAAGAACAGGAAATCAGGCCTGGCTCTCTCTGGCCATCTAGCTAGCGTCCGGTGGGGCTTTTCCCTGCATGTCCCCATCATCATAGCGTTGGGAGAAGGGGTGCTGGGCAATGATCCTGGAGTCTCCTCTAGGTGAACACCTGGTGATGGAGCAGCCTGACTGACCCACCCTTCTGCCTTACTAAGGAGGGAGCGGAACAGAGGGGAGCACCCTTTTGGAAACCAAAATGCACAAGTGACTGCCAAGGGGGTAGCTGAGCTCCAGCTGACTCACCAGGGAGCCTCAAAAACAGGAGATTATGAGGAGCCAGGGGTTCAAAAGAAGTTACCCTGGATTAGGTCTCCCAAGGGGGGAACCAATCTATGGTAAGACGTCTTCATGCGGAGATGATCATGGTCAGATGCAGTTGCAGGGGAGAATGATCAGGCTTCATGATCTAACTGCGGGACATATAGGCATCTAGTTGGTAACCAAGGCCATGTGAATGCCAGAAAGAGTATGTGTGCTGGGGAGGTCAGAGGTCAGGCTGGAACCCCTGGGACTGTGACCATTTGGAAACTGGAAGAGGAAGAGGTGTGCCCAAGGAAGAGTTAAGAAGGCTGGTTAGAGACGGAGGAAGTGACAGGGAAGAATGAGACATAAATATTCCATGGTGACTACAGACCAAAACCCAGATAGTATGCTCTTGAGATGTGGAGGGTTTATTTTCCCAGGTTATTTGGAGGAAGAATTACTTTAATTATATAGCAGTTTCCAGTTGACACTTCCTTTGTTTTATATTCTTATGTGTATTACACAGTTTCCCATATGCTGTTTGGCAAAGATCTTAGTGTAAACACGTTTACATGTATATATATACATATGCATTTGTAGGCACACATATGTTTGAATCAATTAAACTAATATTTATCAAGAACGACTATGTGCAAAGCACTTCACATCACGGGTGATTGGATTTGGCCAGATGCCATGCAGTATGCCCAATACTGAGATCCAACAGTCAGGTGAGCAGAAACTCGTGCTCCCCAGGCTGGGGTCTGCCCTGAACCCAGGACTTCAGAGCAACTTTTGCCAAACTGTTTCATGCCTGGGAGGTGATATGCCTGGGTCAAACTGTGGAGCAGAGAAAGCCGTTGCCATTGCTATGGTTTGAATATGCCTCATCTTTTCTGAAATCCCTCTATTGAGAGGTGGAGTCAGATGAGAACTGTAAGAAGCAGATAGGACTCTGCCCTTACGAATGGATTAATTTATTTATCTGATTAATGAGTTAAAGTGTCAATGGATTAATGGGTTATCTTAAGAGTGGGTCTGCTATGAAAGCCAGCTTGGCTAGGTCTCTTGGACGTTCCCTGTACCTCTCCTTGCTCCCTCTTTGAACTCAGCCACTCTGACAGCAAGAAGAACACAAGATGTGTAGCCCCTTGACCCTGGACCAGAACCATGAGCCAAAATTAACCTCTTTTCTTAATAATTTACCCAGTTGGTGTATAGTGCTATTAGCAACAGAAAACGGAACGAGACACTCATCTTCCTTGGAAGCCTCCTTTCAAGTGAGAAATAAAGAAGGCACTAGTTAGTATTGTAATACTCAGAGACTCACAGCCCAGGGATCATTGCAGAGAGCGTTAGCCTATGAAGACGTCCCTCGTTAAGTTGCTTGGAATGAAACAGAGTTTTGCAACTCTGCTTACCCTGTTTGCTTAACTCCATGTTTGTGTTCTGTGTCCCCCTCCCTGCTTTTGAACCTTCCACTCCTTGTTGCTGGGACAGGGTGACGAGCCTGGTGTCCGGGGTGAGTTCATGCAGGTTCAGGAGATCACACTCTCCTTTATTATGTGTTACAATTTCTCCATGATTGTAAATTAAAAAATAAAAAAAAATTAACAGCTACACAGAGAAGCTTCAGCAAGTGGCCACACCGAGAGTGGCGCTTCCTGGGGAAGCAAACACCGCTCAGGTTGGCCAGCCCAGAGCTGGGGGCAGCAGGATAGTCTGGTGGTGGGTTGAGAGCTGGAACTGAAGGTCAGGATGCTTTCTGGTTGAGTTTGAAACAATCGGGGAAAGAGTGAGAACTGGCTCTTGATCAGGTAAAAATGAAAGGGCATCTATCATTACCTTTGTTTTGCTTCCACCAGACTGAAAAGGAATTGGCAGGAGGGAGAGAAATGCTATCTCCCAAATGTTCTCTCTCAGGGGTGAGACAAGTGGGGGCCTACCTGGCCTACCAAGGTTGCACTTATGACTGAAACAGCTTTTATTTGGGGAGCACTTAACTTTGCTTATTTTTATTTTCTAATTTACAATCGTGGAAAAATTGTAATTGTACTGAATGAGAGAGTGTGGTCTCCCAGACCTGCATGGATGCACTCCAGTTACCTGGCTGTGACCTCATGGCCCATCCTGCCTTATTCCCATGCCGCACAAGTCCACCTCCCTTGGTATCTTAAGGCAAATACAGGCATCATATAACACCATCCATAAATATTTCATCATCCTACATATTTATTAGCGTGCATGTCTTTAAAATAAGAACTTTTAATACACATAACCTATTGCCATTATCATCCCAAGAAGTTTTGATCTCATCAATTATACAGGTGGTGTTCAAAAACTTTTTTGAGAGAAGGACAGTGAGAGAGAGAGAGAAAGAGAAAGAGAAAGAGAGAGAGAGAATCAATTTTTTATAGAATTTTTCACATGGCTTTCGTAGCTCTGACACTTAGTTGAGTACATGGGTGGTGGGGTTTGAACCGTGTACTTGCATGTGCCAGGCAAGCACCATAACCGCTGAGCCACCGTTCTAGCCCCTCAATTTTAATTGTCTAATAATTGTCATATTTTCTTTATTGTTTTGTTGTTTAAATTAGGAGCTAGAGAATATTGGCATAATGTGTGTTTTAACCTATAGCTTCCCCTCTTGTCTCTCTCTCTCTCTCTCTCTCTCTTTTTTTAAAGAAAGAGGGACAGTGAGAGAGAGAGAGAGAGAAAGAGAAAGAGAGAATTGATTTTATTAGTTTTTCATGTGGCTTTTCTTGCTTCAACACTTTGCTGTGTACGTGGTGCTGGGGTTTGAACCCACATGCTTGCGCATGCCAGGCAAGTGCTGTAACTACTGAGCCACCACTCGTCCCTCTCTCTCTCTCTTTAAATTTTTAACTAAGGAGTTGAGTTATTGTACAATCATAAATGCATATAAAGTAACAATATATGATATACATATGCTCTTAAACCAGAAACTTGTCTCTTTCTTTTTTAACCCTTTCAATTTATTTGCAGAATAAACTGGTTTTGGTTTTGGTCCTATGGATTTTCCCTTGTGTGGATTTGGCTGATTGCAGATCTGAGGTAGTTTATTTCTTCCTTATTTCCTGTAATTTGGTCCTTCTATCTAGAATTGTAATGTCTAACAGTAGCGACCATGAGTCTATTTAAATATAAATTAATGAAGTCAATTTCCAGTGCATACTAGCCACTTGTAGCTATTAGTACTATAAGGAACAGCATAGATTATAGACCTGCCATCTTTGCAAAATCTTCTCATTGACATGCAAAGGTCTAGAATGGAATTTAAATTTGATTGTTTTGGGAAGATCGTTTGTTGGGTGGTGGTGTCAATATGCGGTGGAGGCACACCAGACTTGGTTGTCTCTCTTTTATGATATGATGTTAGCAGCGTTTGAGGCTGGCTTTGTTAGTTCACTTGGAGAATATAAATCTATGAATCAAGTGACCCCAAAGTTGCCCCTCATGCTCCTTCCCTCCATCTTTCCAGTCCTACAAATCAGACATCTCTGAGTCATCCCTGTCCTTTTTGCTTATCCTGATGATTTTGCCTTGCCTTCCAGCTACTCCTGGAATCAGGTGTGTGTCCGCATTTTTGACATCTTCATGGTTGAAAAGCTGGAAATGCGGCTGCTCCCAATGCCTCGCCACACTGTAGCCAGCAGAGCCTCTGGGCTTAATGCAGCCTCAAGGCAGCCCCCTGGGCTTAATGCAGCCAACTGCCCCAGTGCACCCCTACCCAAAGCCCTGCAAGGTGCTCCTTTCCTGCTAATACCCCCAGGCACAAAGCCATCCAGCTGTTCAGGCTGAGTTAACTCTTCACAGCAACATAATAGGGAGGCATTGGCTCCCCTGGGGCTCTGGGGGAAGCAAAGGCTGCTAGGGGAGCACTCAGGGTGCTGAGGCAGGGGAATTTATCAAACGATATGGAAGTATTTCTGTACTTTAGTAACTGATTCCACTGTTAGTTTGTTGTCACTGTGACCAAATTACTTGAGGAGAACTTCTTAGAGGAGGAACGGGCTCATAGTTTCGGAGGTTCAGGCCGTGGTCAGCAATCTCCAAGGTAGAAGCATCATGGTAGAAGGGTATAATGGAGTAAAGCTGCTTAGCTCATGGCCTGGGAAAGGAGAGAGAGAGAGAGGGAGGAAGGGAGAAGGAGAGGCCAGTCAGGGAAAAGATAAATCCTTCAGAGCCTGTCCCCAGTGATCTAACTCCTCCAACAAGTTTCCACCTCCCAGTAATTCATTTAGCTATCAGTGGATTAATCCATTAAATAGATTAGCCATCAGTGGATTAATCCATTAAGTGGATTAATTTACTGATGAGGTCAGAGCCCTTGTGAGCCAATCATTGCCTAAAAGCCTCTCCTGGGACCCTGCTGCACTGGGGGCAATGCTTTCAGCACATGGGCTTTTGGGGACCATTCCAGACCCAAACCATGACAAACACTAACAGTGAATATGGTGCTTTCCTCCTGTGAACCCCCGCCCTTTATTCTGCCATGCTGGCTTGACTCTAGGTGTTGGACCTTTCCACACTCCCTTCAGTAAAAGGTACTTTCTCCCCAACTCCTCTGCATCCTTCAGGTGGGAGCCATATGTCCACCACCAGCAGCCACCTCTCTTGTCACCACTATCTCTATCATCGCATCTGACATCCCCACCATGTTCACTGCTTCAGAGAAGTCCTCCCTGGCCTCCTCCCTGGCCTGGTCTTGTTTTTCATCCTCCCGTGGAACCATATATGTTTCCCAGATTGCTTCCTTCAATCGTGTCCCCAGGTAAAAGCCGCATTCCTGCATTTAGTGGTGATGCCAGGCAGGTACGCAGCACTCTAGGTGAGAATGGAGTTGATAGGTTGAACTTTTAATGATATTTGATGTTGTTTACTCTGCTGGGTATTTCTGCCTTTTGCTTTACAACTTTTTGGTGTTATTTTTCTAAATAATGGTTTCTCCTTGCACACACAACCCCTAATGTGTTATCTGGAGGATCTGGTTCTTATCCATTCCGCAGAGGCCATTCTGCTCTTCTGTAGCTACTCAAACACCTGTCACTCAACGGCTCCTGGTGCCAGATCCACCACGGTACACGTATTCCGGATTAGCCCTATAGTGTGCATAAGAACAGCGCCTCTGCATGTTGCCGAGGAAGGCACCCGTGCCGTGACCAGCATATTGAATGGGGAGCTGCCAAGAGCTTCAGGTATTGAGCCCTTGTCTAGGCGACAGGAGTGAATAAGACAGAGCAGGGCCCTGCCCTCCAGGAGCATAGGTTCTGGAGGGAGAGGCTACTCTAATCAGGTAGACAACGGAACAAACCACAATATAATTCCTTTTGTGTTTTGAGAAGAGAATGATTTGAAAAACAGCAGTGGTGGGGGAGCTGCTGTAGAAAATGGGCTGGGAAGGATGCTTGGAGGACAGACATGTGAGCTGAGCCTGGAGGGATAATGGGAGGAGAAGGCTGTCTGCAGAAGAGCCTGGGCGGAGAGTTCCAGGCAGAGGAAAGATCCAAGCAGCTAGGACGTTGGTGACCTGAGGTACTGTCAGCCTGGGTACTCTCCTCTGTCGAGACACCAACTGCAGAGGTTGAAGTGCTCATCGTGGAGGTGGTGAGTGTTGCTTAGTTCAAGAGCAGCTTCAGCTAAGTGGACGCGTTCACCTGGTCCAGGAAACAGAGTCCCCAGACCTGGAGAGTATGGTTTAGGCAGCCCACCTGACAATGACAGCAGGCTTCTCCACACATGCATGCATATGCGTACCTGCATGGGCACGTGTGCACATGCACGCACACACACGCACGCCCACACTGGATTTTGGCTGTGGCTGTAGGATCTCACGCCTAGACTCTGCCTCCAAGAGAGTGCAGATTTTGGCATTTAAGGATCTCAAGTGTTAGCTCCTTTCCCCACAGTAGCAGGAGGAGCCAGCTGTCAGAGGCACAGAAGGAGGGGGCGAGGCAGTGGGTGGGGACCAAGCCTCTCAATTAGCATTTTTGCTCAGAGCTCCGGGAAGACTCCTCCAAAGTTCCTCTGCACCATTCCCCAGGGAGTGGAGAGAGCTGTTTGCCGTCCAAACTACTTAAAGTTGGTATAGGTCCCAAGCCAGGGTGCTGCCGATGGTTGAGGATGAGGTGAAAGGATTGGCTGTGGAGTAGGGAAGAAACAGGCGTGTCTGGGAAAACAGAATCCGGAAGAAGGCTAAGAAAAGCAAAGAGAAGAAGAAGAAGAAGAAGAAAAAGAAGCAAGAAGAAATAGACAATTCAACCACTTTTTATATCACAGACTCTGCTGGGCCTCAAAATGTGAAGTACTTTCCAGCACTGTGGGGGTGTAACACAGTGGAAGGCATCAAAAAAAGAATCTTCCTTATCTCGGTTTGGAATAGCACCACCCTCTCAGCTGCTCAGACCAAAATACACAGTCACCCTGAACTTCTGTCCTGTCTCACACCCCGCATCCAAGCTCTCAGGAGCTTCCTCTTGGTTCCACCTCCAGAGCACATCCAGAACCTGATCAGATGCTTCTCCACATTTCAGGGTTCCTAACTTACTCGTGTGGTCCAAGGAGATGTGCAAAGACCACTTCTGGGATTGCTAGCAAGAAAAAAAAAAAAAAAAGACTTTTTCCCTCCTGGAAAGAAATAAGGAGTATGAAGATTCATGCTCTAGAACTTTGCTGGCTACTTTTGGCTCAGTGCAGGGAATAGCTGAAGGTGAAAGGAATACACAGGAGAGAGAACCAGGGAAGAGGAGCCAGAGAAACAGCCAGCGCCCTCGACCCCACTGCCGTGGGCTCACGCACTGCCTGAAGCCGCGTCCACACCTCTGCTCTTTTCAGTTGTGGAACCCAGTAAGTTCCCATTTCCTTTTAAACCAGTTTGGACCACGTGCTGTGTCACTTACATCAACAATGGTTCTCCTGATTTGTTTTTTTAAGTGTCAGTTTCTTACCTTTAGGAAGGGTCTAAAATACTCAACAGAGTTAAGGTAAATTTTAAGTGTGAAATGTTGGTTCTCAGAACACAGAAATCATCTTTGTGAATGGCAACTGTTATACACTAATGATTTGTTATGATAAAAAATAACTAATAGAATTGAGTACATTTGTGGTATATTTATTAAAATCATAGAACCTTACTCAACCCAACACTCATTGCAAGAATCCCTTCGAGTGCTTCCCTGGCATGGGCACAGCTACCTCGTGAGATGTCAAACTCCCTACCAAAGAGGTGATCCCGTCCATTCCACTGCCGGATTAAGCTGAGACCTCTTTCCACAGTTCCTGGTTCCACTTGTTTGGGGGTGAGGGATGGGGAACAAAGTGAGGCTAATACTCTATTCCACACTATTCTTCATTCTCCAGAAGATTCACCTATAGAAATCTTGTCTTTTCTGTGTTGTTTTGTTTTTACATCATCCGTCACATTCCTCTGCAGGGACTTGTGGACCAAGTTGACACTGCAGGGTGCAAGGGGCAGGATGGGACGCCCACGGACAAGTACCTATGGAGCAGGTGTATGAGGTCCTGTCCTCCTGCCTATATTCCATTTGAGGAGGGCGCTTAGCTTCCACATGCACCGCACATCTGCACCACGCAGTTTCTAGGTGTCGAATCGCATCTACAGACGCTTTTCTAGTTGTCCATCTTGGTGGCTTTAGGCAGACTACCAGGACCAAGCTTTCCCAGGCAAACCTCAGGCAGGTGACTCCACTGGGAATATTCTGGCAAGGCATGGGTGTGAAGCGGCTCTGAGGAGTGGCTGGTAGTGAGTGTGCATCCGTGTTGTGCATGTGTGTGTGTGTGTGTGTGTAAGCAGCGCAGCTGGCTTCAGCATGGGTACTGAGTGATGGCTTCAAATCTCTTCAAGAAACCTCCTCCTTAATGGGGCTCTTGGGAAGACTTTGGGGTGGGCTGTACCTTCCCCACTTTCTACGTGGGGGGAAGAAGAGCATCTGGGTGGCACTGCACGCGACTGGAGGAATCTGGAGAGCCAGGAAGCAGGGCAGGCACTTTCCTTCATGGGAGATGCTGCATTTAACCACTGGCGTGGTAGTTGCCAAGTGCGTTGGTGGCAGATCCTGGTCTCGTCAGGAGCCCCCCCCCCCTTCTTTCTTCCTGGGGTAAGTTCAACATCTGTCAATCAAGCACCTCCTGTATTCTGGGCATGGACTGGGAGCTAGAGATACAGGTGGAAGCAGGGACACTAGTGCAGGCCCTGGTGGGGTTGCAGCCCCATGGAGAAGGTCATGCTAATCCATTAACCACAGACCCAGTGGAGGTGGCTGTCGGGCACTAGGGTGGGGCGGGGTGGGATGTGCAGGATTCAGGACAACTCAGAGGGTGCCAAGGAGGCAGCAATATCAGTGCTAAGGACTGAAGTACGCACAGGAGTTTACCAAGGGAGGAGCACGGTAGGCAGAGGGGACAGCCTGTGCGAAGAGGCCCGGGGAGAGTCAGAGTGGGCAGAATGAGATGAGGTGGAGCAGGGGGCCAGCTGGTATTCATCACAGGCCGCCTCAGAACATCACTGGTGGAGGAGCCACGAGTGCAGGGAGAGCAACGTGCCGGTGGACACTGACGATGACTTCAAGTGAGGGGGCCTACTCCACCTGTGTCGCTGGCAACATTTATGGTGCTTCTGTGCATTAGATTGTCAGCTCCAGGGGAACAGGGATTGGACTGTTATTTTGCTGCTGAATGGTCATTGCCTGGGACAGCACCTGACACCCACATTGGTCCCCGACAGCCCTTGAGTGAATGACGCAGAGCTTTACAGATGAACAGCCTGTGATGAGGGTCCAGAGGGGAGGGACTGTTCTGACTGATTGGCTGGACAAGGGTGGAGTCAGGCTCAGCTACATAATTTGGGGCTGGGTACAAACTGAACATTTGAAGCTGCTAATTCAAAATGATGAGAATTTAAAGTTGGCCACTGCAGGATATTAAACCACACATGGGGTCTGCCTGATTGTAGGGCCTGTGTGACTGCCCAGGTCACAGGTCTACAAAGTCATCCTGGTAGAAGTCGATCCTGGAAACTGATGGGGGGAGGAGGCGTTCAGGGTGACAAATGACACTCTCAGAGAAGGGCATTGATCATTAAAAACAGGAAGGCATGCCTGGGGAGCGTCACTCCTTCTAGGAGCCCAAGGGATATGGGTAGAAGTCTAATGTCATTGTTTAAAAATATAGGCCTGGGGCTGGAGTGGTGGCTCAGTGGTTACAGTGCTTGCCTGGCATGTGCAAGGACGCAGGTTCAAACCCCAGCACTATGCACACAACAAAGTGTCAGAGCAACGAAAGCCACGTGAAATAATAAAATTAATTCTCTCTCTTTCTCTCTTACTGTCCCTCTCTCTTAAAAAAAAATTAAAAAGAATACAGGCCTAAGCCTTACTCCTCTGAGCTTCATTTGGGGTGGGTTCATTAATGATATGCCACCTGCTCTGGGGACATCAGAGGTCATTGCCAGTGCCATCAGGGCTTGATGAGGACTAAGCACCATGAAGAAGCTATCCCCATCCCCCACTGTAATGACTTCGTGTTCCTTTCTCTGCTGTGTCACTGAATAGGAACCACCAGCTAGGAGGCAATTGCTTAAACACAAACCCTGGCCCCATGCCCACAGATGCCAGCAACTGTGCCGCCTGACACCTGCTGAGGTCAGGTCAGGATGTAGCATCTGCCTTGTGGCAGACTTGATAGGTGTCAGGGTGCAGTCTGGGACTCATCAGACGGGGAACTGGTCCAGGAGATGGCCTTGTCATCAGGTAAACAGCATGAATGTCACCATGGGAGCTCTGGGAGGGCTGACGGGGGCTCTGGAGCACTTTCCTAAGGTGGCTGTAACATCAGCACAAACTGGGTGACTTAAAGCAATGGAAGTCACTCTCATGGTTCTGGAGGTCAAAAGTGTGAGGTCAAGGTGCCTCAGGGCCTCTCTGCAGGCTCCGGGGCACCCTCCTGGGATGGGCATCTGGTGCTCCAGGCAGTCCCGGGTGTTCCTTGGCTATAGCTGCATCACTCCAGCTCTCCCCCTGAGTCTGGGTCTGAATTTTCCTTTCCAGAGGACACCAGTCCTTGGGTTGGGACCCACCTGTGTTCAGCATGACCTCATCCAGTCTTGATTACTTTGCTAAGACCCTAATTCCAAATATGGTTACAGGTACAGGTAATGGAAGTGAGGACTTAAAGATGAATTTTGGGGGAGACACAATTCACACAAATAACACACAAATCCTCTTTGCCTCAGGGATAATAGGAACCAAGCTTGACACATGTAAGGGCATCAGCAGATAGCTTTTTTTTTTTTTTTTTTTTTTTAAGAGAGAAGGTCAGTGAGAGAGAGAGAGAATCAATTTTTTTTTATTTAGCTTTTCATGTGGCTTTTGTTGCTTCGAGACTTCGTTGTGTACGGGGCGCTAGGGTTTGAGCTCACATACTCGCGCATACCAGGCAAGCGCTATAACTGCTGAGCCACCGCTCCAGCCCCAGCAGATAGTTTCTAAGCACTCTATCCCTTGTCCCATTTGCTCGGCTACTCTGTCGAGTTCTTGGGAGGAGGTCTTGTCTATTTTTTGCAGTTGGGGAGGCTGAGGTACAAAGCATTTTAGTGGTGGCAAAGGACACACATGGAGCTGTTAATAACACTTCACAGCACAGTAGATGAGACCTAGATGGTCTGCCTCAGGAACGCTGCACAGGTGTGCAGAAAATGTCCCTTCCTGAGCTTCTGCTGGGGGCGGCACCCATGTGTCTGTCACCTCCCTAGACCTCTATCAGCAGTGCCTGTTTAAGGCAGGAAAGGGGGAAGCCCTGAGCCAGGGCTGTCTGCTGTGCCCTTGCATCCTCTGAAGAGCCAGCCAGGGCAGTGGAGGCTGATGGCCACACCAGACTTGCTTCCCCAGGGCCTGAGCAGGTGCTGGCAGAGGCCCTGCTGGGAGAAATGGGCACGTGAGCAAGGCCTGTGCGGGTGGCTCCGTGCATCGGAGGGTGTGCTTGGCTCTAAAGCAGGAAAGGTGGGGGCTCCAGATCAATCCAAGCCTCCTTTTTTCCTGGGGAGGCTACAGTGCCAGGGCTGTTGGGGAGTGGAGGATAAAAAAGGGCAGTTCTCCAAGCTGACAGCTACCCAGATGTCCATCAACTGGGGACTGGAGAAACAAAATGACAGAGCCTTTCAAAGGACTCCAGCTCAGCACTAAGAACAGAAAGCTGGTAGGGATGTGGCTGAATGGTAAGACGCTTGCCCAGCATGCAGGAGGCCCTAGGTTCCAACCCCAGCACTGGGAAACAAAGCAAAACAAAACCCCAAAAAACAAAACAATCAAACCAAACCAAACACAAACAAACATACTGACTCATGCCCGAACGTGGCGGGAGCTCAGAAACACAGTAAGTGAAGAGCGCCTTGCAGAAAATAAGATGACCACATTTGCGTGCCCCATCGGTGTGGAGGGTTCAGAAACGGCAAGTTTCAGCGTCAGAACGCAGACCTGCGGTTGTCCAGGACTGGGAGAAATGTGGGAATCAATCAGGGAACTGTTTAGTGTAATGAAAATGTTTTACAACTGGACCGCAGCCTGTAGTTCTAGCTACTCAGGAGGCTGAGGCAGGAGGATCGCTTGGGTCCAGCAGTTCAAGGCCAGTCTGGGCAACATAATGAGGCCCTGTCTCAAAGCCAAACCAAAACTGATTTGTGATGATTATTATATAATTCTAAAAGTTTACCGTATGTCCTTCCAATGGGTGAATTTTATGGAATGTAAATTATAGCTCAATTAATCTGTTGAAACAAATTTTAAAAAAGAAGAAAAATACTAGTTCTCAAGCTCACATTCTAGCTGTAACTCTAATAAGCTGTGCGACCTTAGGCATGTTCTGAACCTCTCTGAGCCTCAGTATTCTTGTGTATAAAAAGATAGACAGCTACTCTCAGGCAGTGGAGGTGTTTTGAGGATTTAGATGGGACAGTTTTATGATCTTTGGACACAGCACATCCTCTATGAATGGTGGCGAATGCAATGACACACATCTGCCAAGTTCAGGCAAAACATTTGCTGAAGGTCCCTGAAAATCTGGTTGGGCCTTGAGGCAAAAACCCTTTGTCACCAAAGTTTGAAGTTAAACCTCTCCCTCCAAACTGGCTTACAGCCACCAACTGGAAAGGTTAACTTCATAAATTCTGTTTCAGGTGCAAAATCCAGTGACTGTCCTTGCCTTTGCCCCACTCCCACCCTGGGCACGCCCCTTCCTGGGCAGACACAAGGAGCTCATCAGACATTCGAGGGCGGGAACTGCGCATTTTTTAACAATTGAGATGCAAGGGGAAAAAATTGAAATTGCATCCAGCAATCAAGTTCTAATTGTGCAATTACTTTGATTGGTGGCTCAGGGCCAGGGGTGGGAGAGTGGCTCCCCCACATGGTGTTTTGTGCAAACCAGGGGAGGGGAGGGGAGGGAAAGAGGGAGAAGGAGGTTATATCTGGGGACCAGGAAACAAAGGCATTTTAACATTAAGCTATCTTGCCAAGGGTTTGATGCCAACGTTCTGACTTGGCAGGGCTGTGTGGTGGGCTGGGGAACTCCAGGGTCTTTTCAGGATTGAAGTTGGTGAAACTCTGAGTTCAGACTTTCTTTGAGAATTCTCTCTGGCCTGTCTTCTAATGAGACCTGGGCTCTGCAGGCCTGGGGTGGGTCCCCCTCGTTTAGACTTGGGATGGGCACCCTCTCGGCATGCTGAGGGTCCTGGAGCCTTGTGGTTGGCACTGGTGGCCCTGGAGCCAGCAGAAAATGGCTGTCCCAGAGCCTTTCAGGAGGGGCTTGCAGAATGCATCCCTATTTGGGAGCAGAGAAGCTGCTGCGTGGATCAGTGGATCCCATGGACCAGTGTGAGAGCTGCCCCCCACCTCTTGTTCATCCACCCCCTTTCCTTCTCTTGAAATTCTTCAACTATGGTTTATCGGGCAGCTAATTTGCACAGGACATTCCGCCTAGCTTTTGGGGAAATGGAAGAAGATTTAAAATGGATTTTGCCCTTCAGGAGTAGCAGACACGTGTAAGGTGATCTGATATTTATTGAGCACCTACTATGTGCTCAGACCTGCCCATGGTGCTTACACAGGTTATGGTTCAATGCATAACATTGCTCTGAGGGACAGTACTATCCTGCTGCTGACCAGGACGCTGGTACTTAGGAAAGGTCATACAATGAGTGGATCTGGGAGGCCTGGGAGTGGAGTCCAGCTGAGTTTTTGATTCTGAAAGCTGTGACTCTTTTTGTGACTTCCAGGTAGAACAATGTGTGTTCCAAGAGAGCTACAGACCTACCAGTAGCATTGAAAACAAACCAAATACAAGCATGGCTGTCCCTGCCCTCTGCCCTGCCCCCCACCCTCCACTGCAATGGAATAGACCAAATGCAGAATAGGGGAAATGAAGAGGGCGCATTACTGACACCATTGCCAGGGACAGTGGCAGGCTCTGTCCCTCTGGCAGGAGTCTTGGCACCCTCTTAGTTGAGCAGCTGGCATGGCAGCTGTGTGGTGTCCTGGGCTAGCACCAGCCCCTGCCACATCACACAGTGTGCCAAGATCATGCTCCACTGGGGTGCCGGAGATTACAAAAAATTGCTCGGGAGGGAAATCCCATGTTTTGCTTTGCAGCTAACACAAAAGCTTCGCAGCTCCAGCTATAAGAAACTGAATGCAGGCATAGTGGATCCCAGAAACGTCAAGACCAGAGCTACAGAGGGAAGCCGGGGGAGGATGAGACCTAGTCTCTTCTGTGATTATCAGGTCTCCCCCAGCTTTTCCAGGCTGTGGCTGCAGCTTCTCCAGACGCAGCTGGTGTTCAGCCACATGGAATGTGTCCCTGCCACACCACCTGACCTTTCCAGGGCTCTTTCTCGGCTTATCTGCCTGGCAAGCTCCTCCTTCCAGTTCCTGCTAAGAATTGCCTCCCTGGAAAGCTTTGCTCCACATCCTTCCCCACGACAATCGATGGCTGCTTTCCTATGACCTGCCTAAGGGCACAGGGGTTAAGGTCACCGGTTTAGCCGGACCTGGTTTGACTCCCAGCTTTGCTACTTTCTGTGTGACCTGGGACCAGTGGCTTTGCCTCTTTGAGTCTTAGTTTCTACATCTGAATACTTGATTGGTCTCTCTCGGTTTTCTTTTTGAATATTTCTCGAGTGCCCACTGTGTGTCAGACATTGCGCTAGGCATGAGGACACGGTGGCAAACAAGACAAGCCAGGTTTCTCTAAGGCTTTGATACAGCAGTTTATATATCAGGTTTAGTACGGTTCTTGGTACTTAGTAAGAGCTCAATTAATTGGCTCTTAAGATCATCGTCCTTCAAGATCTTGCACGTCTCTGCTGGACAGCTTTTGCACTGTATAGCAGTCCTTTGTTAACATGGCTTCTCTCGCACAGGTTCTGAGTACCACAGATGTAGGGGTAGTGTGTTATGTGGCTCTACATTCCCAGTGCTGACACCATTCCTGACCTGCAGGAGGTCACCCTCATGTTCTATTGCCAGAGGTGTGATTGAAGATGACAACCCAGCAGCTATCAGCTCTGGCTGCAGAGGTGTCCTGTGAAGTCAGGACTAAAGGTGCTGTGTGGAAGAAGAGTCTCCATGACACAGTTATTAAATTCACCCAGGGAGTCTAGTGCCCAAAGGGTGGTCCAATCTCTGTCTTCCTTTCTCCCCACCTTCCTGCTCCAGCCTCCTGAGATGTTGCATATCTGGATCAAGCCCAAAAGAACCAAGAGGTGAGAGAAGAAGGGAGAGGGAAAAATAAGGTGACAGAGAAGGGGAGAAAGGACAATGGTCCTTCCAGAGGCAAGCAGAGTGCCTCTGTCCTTTGCAAGCAATGTGAACCTGGTTCTCCCAACCCTGGGGGACAGCTACATCTCTTCTCCACTCCTGCTACTACTGACTACTCCTTGGTGCCACTGTTGCTCACCTCTCCTGGGGCTGAGGACACCTCCTCCCTGGGCTCCCAGCTCCCTGGTTTGCTCCCCTCCATCCTCCAACCTGCACTCCACAGACCTTTTCTAAGACGAGTGTCTAATGGCCTCATTCCTATTGTAAAGTCCTCAACATGCCCTTGTAATGCAGCCCAAGCCCTTGGAGTTGTGTGGAAGGTGCCCTGTGCACTAGCTCTTGCCACTGCCTCACCCCAACCTGCCCTTCCACCCAGTGGCGTGTTGTGTGCTCTTGTCCCACTGATATTCCTGTCACCCTGTGGATGCCTCACTTGGTCCTCCCTTCCCTTCTTGACAGTCTTTCATTGATTTTTGAAGACTCTCTCCAGGCATCCTGGGCTCCCCGAAGCCTTCCCTGACTCCCACATCCTCACCCCCTCATATAACTATCTGTTGGAACCAGCACGAAGCCCCTGCATGGTGCCAACAAGACTCGAAGCACTTCATAATAGCAGTTAGCCCTTGCTGGGCACCTACTGGGTGCCAGCATGGAATTAGGAGCTTTTCCTCATGGTTTATTTGGAGCCTCAGAACCATGCAGGAGGTAGAGTCTGTTACTACCATTTCCTTTCGAGATGGTGGAATAAGGGTCAGTCAACAATGGAAATGAGCTAGTCCAGGATCACACAGCTAGTGTGAATTCACTGAGGTTCTGTAGTTTCTTCCCCTCTCCAAATGGTGGTCTCTTTAAGTTAGGGATGATTTTTCTCTGTCCTTGTGCCCCAGCACCTGGCACAGTATCCAGAACCTAAAAACAATTTATGACAAGTAGTTGAGTGAGCTGACGATTATCATGCCTGGTTTACAGATAAGGAAATGGAGGCACGGAAGTATAAAATTTGCTTGCACCCATCCCACTGGCAAGCAGCTGATCAGGAATTAGGGTCCAGGTCTGCTGAATAAAGATACAGCTCATTTCATTGCCCACACTGCTCACAGCTTACATCCCCCTGGTCTAGGAAAACGATTGTTTGGAACTTGAAATAGCATCACCAACAAGAATCACCAACACAGCCATTGGAAACTCCTCTTTTCATAGCCAACTCCAGTGGTGGAAGCAAGTAGGACAGCACAAGAGGAGGGACCAGTCACAAGCAGCAGCAGCATTTCCATTCTGCAGCTGTGTCATGGGCTAAGTGTGGGGTGGTCTCTGCTTGAGCTCACTGAATCTTCAGAACCGGAGGAAACGCTTGAATCATTTCCTGAGCAAGAGCTCACCAGGGCTTAGGAAGGTGGTATCTCATCCGGGGCTGGTAGAAACCCACTCTGGGCTGTTTTCGGCATCCACAGTCTCCCTTCCCTCTGCTTGACTTCACTTTGCTGGAATTTCCCATTGATTGGATGGAGCCAAAGCGTCAGAGCTTTGTCATCAAAAGGGGCACCATCTTGAATGTACTACACTTTGCCCCTTGTTGGCTAGAGTAGTCACTTGACTTCCACGGCATCAAGGAGAGCAAATTTATGGGTACAATGTGGTTTTGAATCACCATAAACACTCTGTGGAGACATAATAGGGCCAGTTCTGGGTAAAAGGAGATAGTACTTGGGTTTTGTGGTTTTCTTTCTTTCCTTCCTCCCTCCCGTTCCCTCCCTCCCTCCCTCCCT
>PVKS010014073.1:0-49042 GCA_004027875.1 Aplodontia rufa | reverse complement strand
GGTTTAAAACTAATATTTAAATAGTTGCTGGAGACTTGCTCATGTTCTTCTGAGTGTGGAGCATTATTTGAGGCACCTGTCCACAAACCACATGGATCTTGAGATATTCCTCCTACCACATTGTATGGGGGCAAGACCTTGGGAGGACCTTCATAAGGAGTCCGAATTAAGTCCTGGCCAGCACCTGTGCTAGCAAGGTCCTGTACATGCTCTTTGGGTTTTTCGGATGCTTTCTCTAGGCTCAGTTGCTACTTTGGTCCAATGGGAAGTCTCCTTTTCTTGGGGTTCTTAGGGCCCTCACTATTCTCCCTACTAAGTTGCTCCTTGCATCCTTACTGTCAGCCACAACACTGCTTGGTGCAGTGTGGATCAAACCAAGAAGTTAGGAGCACCGTTCCTGAGCACTAGCTCCCAACTCCCCATCTATTTTTGGAATGCCAGAGGGATGGTGGACTTTCTATTACCTGTAACCCTTTTCCCAGAAACAGAGCTCTAATCACCAGTTTGAGGCTATCCTAGCAGATGGGGCTTGCCTTTATGAGTGAATTATTATAGTACACCACGGACATGGGGCTCACTGCCTTCAAAGTATGTTAATCCTTTTACAGCTCAGGAAAATAACCTAGGAATAGCACAGCCTTTTATTAAATACAGGACAGCTTTTATACATGTCACACGAGACTAAAAGAAAACTATGTTACAAGCTGACTGGGCAGGAGCGGTGGCTTGGAGGTTGCGGTGCTTGCCTGGCATACGCAAGTACACGGGTTCAAACCCCAGTACCCACGTGTACAGCTGAGTGCCGGAGCAATGAAAGCCATGTGAAAAACTCAATAAAAATTGATTCTCTCTCTCTCTCTCACTGTCCTTCTCTCTTTAAAAAAATTGTTGTCTGAAATAACAATAAGAAATGTAAGCTCTCTGGTATTAATGCTATGAAATGGTGGTTAACCATGGAGACAGGGAGATTATCAGTCAACCTCTGAGGGTTGGGAAAATGATTGCCTGGGACTTTAATCAGGGTGTACAAACGTCATTCTCAAAGTAGATTAATGGTTTTGATATCAGAGCAAAAGGTCAGGCCTACATAATCAAGTAAATTGTGTATTTAGAAGAAATATCCCAGAATTTATTCATAATTTTCTTTATTGGGACTGGCATTCTAATTATCAGCTTGATTTATTAATAAAATCTCAACTTGATTCTTGTGTTCTGCTACCCTGAAATGGCAACTTGTCCATTGCGTTGACAATGGTAGGAGAGTCGGCTCTTAGTGACTTCTAATGTGGTGGGGAGATTCAGGAGGTCAGATTATTCAACACCAGTGGCTGCTTCTTAAATAATCAGCTTCATTAAATCTGGGGATATATTTTAATTTAAGTCTTCGTGCATCTGATGCTCTAGGCATTTGCCGGAACCACTCTGATGGAAAAGCCAACGTCTTAAGTTAGAAAACTGTTATCCTTCAACACCTTTCCTTCTTTCAATGGTTGAGTTTCTGGGTGGTGCAGAGGCAGCCTCCCTTGGAAATGATCATGCATGTGTGCTGAACTCTAAAATTAAAGAGCTTTGTGTTGATTGTTTCCCAGGCTGGAGCCAATTGTAGTGTGGGCCTATGTGTCCCTGATTCCTGTGCCGAAGAGGATGTGGCTATAATGTCTCAGCTGGGTAGGTACAAAAGAAACCATTGTTTTAGTATCAAGTTTAAAAATTCCCAACTCCTGGGGCTGGAGAGGTTGTTCAGTGGTTAGGGTGCTTGCCTGGCATGCGCAAGGACCCAGGTTCAAACCCCAGCACCACCTACACAACGAAGTCTCATAGCAATGAAAGCCACATGAAAAACTAAATTAAAAAAATACATTTCTCTCTCTCTCCCCCTGCCTTCTCCCCCTCACTGTCCCTATCTCTTTAAAAAAAAAAAATCCCCAACTTCTTAGAGGTAAGATGGGCGGTCCCCAGGAGTGAACCAACCTTCCCTCTGGTCCTGGTCCCAGGGCATCCACTCAACAGAGAGTAATGGAGTTGGGGGTGGGGAGCAGAACCAAGTGGAGCAGGCAGGAAGGGAAGAGAGAGACAATGAAGAGGAGATGGGAGTGGAGCCTTTATGTAAAAACAAAGTTAACCCATCTTCCTCCAGCCACAGCTGCCAGTCGGGTTGGAAGACAGGTGGGTGGTTCCCACCCACACTGCGCCTGCTCTCTGCTCTGGCAGTGGGCTTGGCACCTGCTCAGTCAAGAGTCCTTCAAACCAGCACTGCGTGAGGCCAGTGCGTTGCAGTGGATCAGCGTTAAGAGCCCAGCATTTGGTCCTGATTGTCACCTCCCAGCTGTGTGATCCTGGACAAATCACTTAATCTCCGCAGGCTTCCGTTTCCGTCTCTTCCTCTGAGCAGCAGGGGTGGGGGCTCAAGTCCAGCTGGCTCTAACTTTCTGTGGCCTTATGATCACTTCTGACCTAAGCTGTGGAGAAGGAAGGAGCTTTAGTCCATATGGAAGCTGCTTTGACTTCCTCTAAGTCTCAAATTATTCCAAGCAAGCATTTGAAAGCCTCGATTTTTTTGTCCCCACTAGTGTCCTTTGTATTTTTTTGTAAATGAGTATCAACATGGCACATTATAAACAGTTCTCCTTTTTTATTTTTTTTAAAGAGAGAGAGAAAGAGAATATCAATATTTTATCTAGGTTTTTGCGGACTTTTGTTGCTCAGACACTTCATTGTGTAGCGGTGCTGGGGTTTGAACCCGCGTACTCGTGCATGAAAGGCAAGCGCCGGAACCGCTGAGCCCCCGCTCCAGCCCCAGGAGCTCTCCTTCAAAGTGTTGATATTGCAGCTAGTGTTTCATGACCTTAGATCGTCCTCTGACTCAACTATGCGCCCTATGGCTTTGGGTTCACTGTCTATCTAGCCTAGTATCTTATATGTTATTAAAAAAAAAAAAACAAGGGCAGGGGTATAGCTTAGTGGAAAAGTGCTTGCCTGACACATGCAAGGCTCTGGGTTCGAGCCCCAGAGTCATAAGAAAAACAAAAACACAATTTGTTATGAATCAAATTCAATTCTTAGTGGATAAGTCACAAATATCCTAGAAACAAAGATGTATTAGCAGGTATTGTAAAACTGACCTTCACTCTCCCAAGAAGCCAAATAATACTTACGCAATATTTAATTCTGGAAAATCATAATCTTTTATATATGTATGTATGTGTATATACATATATGTACATATATACAAATAAAAGACACCTATTATAGGAGGGAATATAGAAGAGACAAGACTGGGGTGTGGGTGATGTGGGGTTGATTCTGGATTAGGGTCAGGGGCATATCATTGTTACTACATATATATTTATGATTGAGCAACAATACAACTCAATGAAATAAAAAGAATAAAGACCAATATCAGGATATCAAAAATAATGGGTTTATATTACAAATTATCAATAAACTAATTTAAAAAGTAAAAACAAATTGGCATTACGAGTGAAAGAGTGACTCTCTAAGTCTAATGAGTAAATAGTCTTTCTTATTTAAGAGATTTAATTTTTCTGGCTAATGCTATGATTACTAGCCAGAGTTGTCATTGGGATAAATGGAACAATAGAAATGATGGCTATCAATTAAAAAAGATTCATTTTTTTGAGAGAGAGAGGGAGTGAATCAATTTTATTTAGTTTTTCACATGATTTTCATTGCTCTGACACTTTGTTGTGTATGTGGTGCTGGGGTTTGAACCATGTCCTTGCACATGCCAGGCAAATGCTCTAACCACTGAGCAACTACTCCAGCCCTAAAAAGATATTTTGAGGATGTCACATTTTGAGAAGGACAGGGAGAGGTCCCCTTTGATGAACTGGGAAGTGGGGAAGGCCCTGGTTAGGGGAGCAGAGCTGACATGGGGATGTGCTGGTGGACTTAGGGGGTAAGGCCTTTCTCTGGCTTTGGCACGGAGGGAGGCAAGGGTGGAAATGGGAGCACCCTTGCCCAGGGACAAGGTCCCTATTTGGAAGGGATTTGTCAGTTATGCCTGGAAGCTTGTTGGTGGAGCTGCCAATGTTCCCTTTACAGATGTGGGGACAATCAGCTCCCCAATGCCAGGCTGAGGAGCAACTGTAGTAAGTAGAAAGGCCCGGCTCAGATGATTGCAGGATTGCGGGGGCAGAGATGCCAGGCAGGTGGAAGGGATGTCTGTGGCCATGGGCAGGGACAAAGCACGGCATAGCGATCGCCATAGATGTAGAATTTTACCCAGCAGACTTATGAGTTCCTGAGAATAAAAAGTATGCAGATCCGGTTGTGGCGGCTGCACCTCAGGCTTGGCTGCGATGGTTGTGCAGCCCAGCTCCGGGCTAATTCCTGAAAACTTCAGACTCACACATCTCAGTATTGCTTTCTGAATTCCTTTCTCAGGGCTCCCAGAACAAGTTTGTGGCTTGAAACGAGAGAAATTAATTCCCTTGAAGTTCTGGAGACCAGAACTCTGAAATCAAGGTGTTGCTGAGCTTTCCAGAAGCTCAGAGGGAGTCCGTTCCCTGCCTACCCCCAGCTCCTGGTGGTCACCAGCCATCCCTGGCACTTGTTGGCTTGTAGACACCTCGGTTGTCACGTGGGGTTCTTCCCTGTGCCCATATTTCCCTCTTACAGGGACACCACTCACTGGATTTAGGGCCCACCTCACCTTGTTGGACCTCAGTTTAGATCGATTGCATCCATGATGATCCTATCTGCAAATAAGGTCACATTCCCAGAGACCAGGGATTCAGACTTGAACCTTTCTGGTCTTATTTTTATTTTTTTAGTACTGGGGATTTAACCCAGGAGTGCTTTACCACTGAGCCACATCTGCAGCCCTTTTTACTTTTTATTTTGAGACAGGGTCTCACGAGTTGCTAAGGGCCTCACTAAGTTGTTGAGACTGGCCTCAAACGTGCAATCCTCTTGCCTTAGCCTCCCGAGTTGCTGGGATTACAGGCATGCACCATCATGCCCAGTTCTGAACGTATTTGAAGAGACATAATTCAACCTATAACACTTCCTAATATGGACTTACTGACCTGGCTCAATTATCTGAGTTCCCTTAAGCACAACAGGGAGTTGGCAGCATGGTGACTCCTAAGCCTCTTAGCCCAGAGCCCTGCACTTATGCCACCTGCAAACACTGGACAACTACTGAAGCACAAGTGTGAGGCTGGTCACCCTGCCTATCCTGGGACAGCACAAGAGCAGAAGAAGGGGTGCGTTCTATTGCTCTGTTTAGCACTGAGTCCGCAAATTCCATACTCAACACCAGGGCTGTGGATTTCTCCTCTCGGGGGTCGGAGACTTTATATCATTTTATGATGACCCCACTGCCCTATTTTGCAGAGGCCAAAAGCACCGAGTTCTGAGTTGCTTTAGGCTATCCTCTTTTCTGCACCTTGCTAGGCCAATTTCATCTTGCTTTGCTTGTTATCATTAGAATTGCTAGACTGACCAGCACCGCAGAGGATGGGTTCCCAGTGCTGAGTGAGAAGCCAGAGTAGTTTTGATATCTACTCCTTGAATTACCCATGGAAGCGCCTTTCTAGCAAAGGATTCAAAAGGAATCTAAAATATTTTGCAGAATACAGTTTTCTGTTTTTAACCCAGAAAGTCTTTACTGAGCACTTTCATACCCAACCTGTGAGTCCCTGGACACGGATGCTGGGGCACCAGATCATCAGGAGGTTGCTCGTTTGGGGAAACTTATAATTTAGCAAGGAACATATGCGGGCCCGAGCTATTAGGGGATGCGACCAGGAAACAAATGTTCAATGCACACTGTGGCAGAGGTGAGTGTACAACCCGAGGGCACGCAGGGAGAGGCAACAGGGACCTGCAGTGGACAGGGGAACGGCGGGGAGGGGGGCTTCATGGAGAGGGCTTGAGCTGCACTGTCGAGGGAAGAGGTGAGGTGCGTGGGGTGGGAAGTCACCGGGAAACAGATCAAACGAAGTTTCCAGTAAAGGCTTCACATTCCCCTGTGTCGACCTGGAACCTGGTGCAGGACAGTCGTGGGCAGCTGACTGGTTTTATTGATCACAGAAGAATTTAGAGCTGGGGTGTGAGTTCACAATGCTGAGAGGAAGGTACTGTTATTACATTATTACCCCCATTTTACCAAGAGTGGAGGCGTCTAAGTCAAAGAGAGATTAAGCAATTGCCCATGGTCACATAGTAAAGGGTAGACCCAGGCCAAACCTAGCGGCATTTTTTTTTTTTTTTTTTTTTGCTAACAGGGTGCAGGAGACCTGTGGTCCACTTCCGGGCCAAGCACTGAGCTCCGTGGCCTTCAGCTTCTTTGTGCTCTGGTTCCCGTCCCCACCTTTCTGAAGCACATATGATCACCCCTTGGAAGCTGTGTGCATTGGTTCTGAGAATAGCTAAATCCACCGATTCTCAAGTCCCTTGCGTAGATGGCGTGGAGTTTGCACAGAACCTACGCGTGTCCTCCTGTATGCTTGGCACCATCTCTAGCTCACTTTTAATGCCAAGGATCTCATGGGAACCCTGTGTAAATAATGCTATATTATTTACGGAATAAGGACAAGGAAAAGAGTCTGTACATGTTCATAACAGGACTTACTTTTTTTTTTTTAAGAGAGCGGAACAGCGAGAGGGAGAGAAGGAGAGAATCGATTTTATTTTGTGTGTGTGTGTCTTTTTTTTGCTCTGACACTTCGTTGTATATGTGGTGCTGGGTTCGAACCCATGTCCTCATGCATGCCAGATAAGCACTGTAACTGCTAAGCCACTACTCCAGCCTCAGCATATTTTTTTCAAATGTTTTTGGTCTGAGGTTTGTTCCATCTGGGGACATGTAGGGCCAACTGTATCTAACGGCCATCTTCCCTTTCTAATGTCAGACTTTGTTTTAAAGTAAGATAGGAAAGTACTTGGGAAAGTGTAAAACAGTACAGTAAATTCAAGTATTAATGCAGCTCCCTTTCTTTCCTGGTAGATATTTTAAGATTCAGAAACACTTCGTTCTTGGCTCCATCCGTCTCCCTCTTTACAGCAAATTCTTCCTCCGTGTCTGGTGGAAATGTGGCCAGATGTGCGGCTGGAAAGTTTGCCCTGGACAGGCTTGCTGCCCTGTGTCTGTGAGCATGGGTGTCCAAGGGGCCTGGCCAGGGTGGTCCTGGTGCCTCTTTACTGACTTCCCTACCTACTGCATTTAGCCATTTAATTTGCATCCTTGAGAGATGTCTGGCCAGTGGGCCTGGCCTGAAGGTTAAATTTAACCCCAATGTGGTAGTTCTACATGGTGGGGCCTCTGGGAGGTGATTAGGTCACGAGATGGAGCCCTCGTGAGTGGGATTAGTGCCCTTGTAAAAGGGACCTCACCACATGAGCTCAGCTAAAGGTGCCATGGACCAGAGAGCTGGCCTCCACCAGCCCCAGAAACTGCTGGCTCCCTGATCTTGGTCTTTTCAGCCCCCAGAACTATGAGAAATCAAGCTCTGTGGTTCATAAGCTACCCAGTCTGTGGCAGTTTGTCACAGCCTGAGCGGGCTAAGGAACAGGGAGGTCACCTTTACCTTCAGCAAGAAATAGCGAAACTCTTCCCAGGAAAGCTGACCACACCCAAACATGGCTGGGTTTCAGGCCCACTGAGAAATGTATCCTGTCCCCAAATGTTCCTGTGCTTGCTGACATGTGACCACAGTGACGACTGCAGGCACTGCCTCTCCTGCAAGTATCTTTTTTTTAAATTTTTTTTTTTAAAGAGAGAGGGACAGTGATAGAGACAGAGAAAGAGAGAAACAACTTTATTTAGTTTTTCACATGGCCTTCACTGCTCCAACACTTAGTTGTGTACGTGGTGCTGGGGTTTGAACCCGGGTCCTTGCGCTTGCCAGGCAAGTGCCGAAACCACTGAGCCACCGCTCCAGCCCTCCTCCAAGTATCTCGCCCTTTACTTCTTGTTTGCACTTTGGATTTTTCCTAACGACAAAGCAGATAGAAGTAGAATTCCTGGGTCATAACCATTGAGCATTTGACGATGTTTTCCTGAACAATTCATTCATACTGACTCAGTGGGAATGACCACAGGGGGACCACCATTCTGGTTTGTTCGTTTGTTTTTTAGCGAAAGAGAATTGATTTTATTTATTCTTCCATCTGGCCTTTGTTTCTCCGACACTTAGTTGTGAAGGTGGTTCTTGGGTTTGAACCTGGGTCCTCACATATCCCAGGCAGGCACAGAAACCACTGAGCCACTGCTCCAGGCCCTGACCACATCTTTTTTGCTTTTTTCCACCACTGAAAGCTGACATAAATAAAAAAAAAACAACAACTGACATCAATTTGATAGATGAACAAATGGGTTTAAATTATATATTCAAAAAACTGGTGGGAAATGTTCCCACCCAAGTTTATCTACCACTGCATGTTTCTCTCATATATCACCTAGTACAGCGTTCGCCCTTTCTTGAGTGCATTAATTGGGTTCTTGATGATTTTACGGAAGTTCATTATGTCTTTAAAGGATGTTAATCCTCAGTCGTTTTGCTGCAGATATCTTCCTCGGTGTTTGGTTGCTTTTTGTTTATGATGATCTTTCCAGCCATAATAAGGAGTTAATTGAAATTTATCAATCTTTTTTGTTGTTTTTTTCATTATTTTTATCTTTAGAATGTCACTTCCCACTATTGAAATTGTTGAACGCTTGTCATGAATATTTGGTGGTTCTGTTTTTCTTGGGGTTGTTTTCTCTGCATCTGGGGTTGGTGTCATGCGAGGCGAGGCCTGGCCATGTGTCTTCTCTCTGCAGGTTTGTCACCTTGCTGGGCCTGGCACTCCCTCTGGCTGGGACTGTCTGTGTGGCTGCCAGGGGGCGGGGCTCAGACCTCAGAACATGGCCAACACACCAGGCACCTTCCACCAGTTACGGGAGCATGCCTTTGAGCCCGCCGGAGGGCAGCGGGCCAGGAAGCAGGATCCAATGGATGGCTGGCCAGACCCATCTCTCACTCTCAGGAGCCTGGAGCAGAGGAAAAAGCAGGCATTTTCATGAACCTGGGACCACCCAAGAGAGGTGACTTGGAGAAGCATGCAGTTGGAAAATCATTCCTGCCACGCTGGATTCTAGTGAATGCCCGGCAGCTTCTAAATGTCACCATGCAGGCGGGCTCCCTGCTCCTCACAATTCAGCCTTTGTTTCCCACCAGTGTGTTGAGGCAAGGCCACCAAAAATGCCTCTTTATTTCTTGGGTACAATTATGCAGTGTGTTTTTGTGCTAATCAAAGACTAGGCAGGACAGAGCTCAGAGTTGCATTGTAGTAACTCAGGGCACTTCCACGATGATGTCTGTTCTTGGTGTCACAGATCCACACAGGGCTCCTGGATGCTTCTGCCACCACGAAGGTAAATGATTTGCACTCAAACTGAACCCCGGGGGGTCAGGGTGCAGCACAAGCCGAAGATTCAAGCATCTGATCCAGAGACAGGTGTCACGCCACGCTGGGCTTCCGGGGGCACAGCGTTGCGTTGAAGTGAAAAGCCAGGGTGCCGTCTTCATTCCCACCTGTCCCCGCTGCGCACAGGCACTGCCTCATGCTGCAAATACCTCTAGAATGCGTCGAGCAATTTCGGCAGATTCTCTGTAGGGTTACCCAACCGTTCTTCCTTAACTCCTATGAGGGGGATAAAAATAAACAAAATTATCAGAGAATGGGTCAGAAGAATAGGACACGGGATAAAGTGGCTTCAGGGAAGATGTCCATGGTGGAAGGTATGGCAATAATATTTTTTTCTGACTCTGTTTGGATTTTAAACAAATCAACAGCAACAAGGAATCAGAGCACATTTGTGTTAAGCTCTGAGAAAGAGCCCTGGTACATGTCCCTTCCCCAAGTTGGAAGCAGCTGGCTACACCCCAGGATGCAGCTGGGATGGAGGGGCAGACTGTGTGGCTCCTGGGCAAGGGTCAGCCCTGCTATCCCCCAACAGCCGCTGCACAGGGGCCTGGTTTTGCCTGCTGGGGCCCTGGAAAACAAGCGTGGGCAATCAACTCTCTTGATGATCCAGCCAGATATTGAGAGCAATTATGGCAACCTGCTCAGGTCTTGGAATCCCTCAATGAATTCTTGCATGATGGGGTTCCAGACCTTTCTCTGGTCTCCATCCAGATGCCCAGTCAGCACAGTGGAGAGAGCATATGCTCAGAGATCCCCAGTGAAACTTGCCTTGATTGCTAACTCTGACCTTGGTCAGATTAATTCCTCTACGTGGCTCAGTTTCCACATGTGTCAAATAGGGGCACAAAATGGAATTTGGCAAAGGAATTAAATGAGATGATATGCACTCACCTTCTCTAAAGTTGCTTTCTCTCCCTTCTTGTCTTCAGGAGAGGGAGGGTGGGGTGGGACTGGAATTTGCTCAGCCCTCCCGCTTGCACTGTGCAGACCTCTCCATCAGAGTGGAGGGAGCTGACGGGCAAGAAGGCCTTGCTTCAGACCAGACTGCAGGAGTTAGGACAGGCATAGCTGGCATGGTGTCAGGCTGTGACCGCTGAAACTTCAGGTTCCTCACCCAAATCGAGACTCCGATTGGACCACCAAGGTTGGCTTAGCTTTTTCATCATTTACATCTAACCATGGTTTCCACATGGGGTGGAGGGGAGAGGTCTCTGTTGCCATAGCAACTTCTTTTTTCTATATTTAACATTATCCTAGGTAAAATATTGCATTCCTGAATGTTTAGAAATACAAATAGAAATGGCGAGACCCCAAGGTTCAGCAATTTTTCCTTTCCACATTTATATTCACCAGCAAGTCAAATCAACATAGGACTACCGTGCATTCTAGACGTTGACAGCAAATTGCGCATTTTGGATTGGAGCCTAACCTTTGCTATTCAGATGAGAAAAATATGAACGTTTCGCGAAATAAGGACTTTTTCATGAAACAAGTAGCTGTAGATTTTGGCCCCAGGAAGTCAGGGCTCTTACTTTGTGGTCTACTGCCTAACCCAGGCTCACAGTGATAACATTTGAGGAAACCACAGAGCCTGAAAGGTGTTTTTTTTTTTTTTCCTAGAGAGAGAAAGAGAAAATCAGTTTTATTTAGTTTTTCACGTGATTTTGTTGCTTCAACATGCTTTGACACTTCGTTGTGTTGTGTACATGGTGCTTGGGTTCAAACCTGCATCCTTGCACACGCCAGGCAAGTGGCATAACTGCCGAGCCACCGCTCCAGCACCCCTGAAAGGTTTTCTTACAGTGTTGTGACACCCAGTGGTTCTCAAACTTTGGTGTGATCAGAATCACCTGGAGGGCTCCTTGCAACACGGACCCCTGGGCCCTACCTCTGAAACTTCTGACTTCGTAGGTGTGCTGCAGGGCTGGCCATGTGCCTAACATGTCCCCTGGGGTTGCCAAAGCTGCAGTTCTCCCATTTTAAGAACCAGTGACCACATGCATTGCTTTATCCAATACTCCCATGTCCCTGTGGTTCACAAAACTTTCATTCACAAATGAGCAAAACGGGACTCTGTGGTAGCTGTGTTCACGTTTTCTGTGAATTGGTCTCCATTCAGAGTGATTTATAAGCATCAGCTCCTTCATTCTTTGTGATAGTCCTATGATTATAAGATCTACTTTAATTTCCATTTTACGTATGTGGAAACAGACACAGAGAAGATAATTCACTTGCCAGAGGTCCCAGAGCTGATAAATGACAGCCAGACTCAGAGCCAGGAGTAACTGTAAAGTTTATATCTTAGTTACTGTGCCACCCGCCTCCTCTTTCCATGCCTGTGCCTTGACCAGTGTTGGGGTGTCATTGTAAGAACACCAGGAATGCCATTTCAAGAGAAATGCTGGCTCTGTGAATCAGGTGGTTCCTTACTGATATCTACCTTCTTCCTCTAATCTTTGCAAAGTAGGTCTGGGGTCAGAGGCCGGCATCCTGGGGTCTCAGCTTGGGCAGTGAATTCTATGCAAGGCATCATGGGGCAGCAACCTCCAGTCAAGTCTGTTAGGGGAAATCGAGGCCCAGGGAGTAGGGAGGTGTGCAAGAGTCCACAGATCTGAGTTGAGCAGTCCAGGGTTGGAATGAAGCTTCAGGTCACTGCCAAGATCTCTGTGTGCTTTGACTCTTGTTATGGGGCAGGGGTCGTGGAGAGGGCTGGCCTTCGTAGTGGATGTTAACACCTTTGCTCTGGCCCAGGGTTCCTAGGAGCTGTGGATCAAGTTCTGCAGTGCTTTTCTTGGCAGAAGAATGTGCCGGCCATCTGGACCTCAGCGATGTCGGGAGGCACCTGCCCTGCACTGAATGGCATCCGCGTCTTAAGTCTTCTCTGAATCATCTCAGGACACACCAGCCAGATGACTGCGTGGATGTCTTTGGGTGCGGAGAGCTGTGGGCATTCCCTTTAGGAGACAGGGCTGTAAGAACCTTCCACGTGTGAGATCAAGTCGGGCCATGGGATGTGAGGCAGGCAGCCTTCCTTCTGTCTCAGAGACAGCTTGTGACCTCCCATAGCGGGTTTTCCAGGCATCCAATGGCTCCCTAGAGGAGCCACTCCTAGGTACAAATACTACATATAAATCAGGCACAGTGATTCCTGGATATTGTATGTTTATCAGAGAGCTGGGCTTCCTCTGAGACATGGTGGCTTGAACCTGTCCTGCTAGAGTCTGAGGGCCTGGAGCCACTGCCTGAGCGACAGGGACTTCAGTCACTGCCTTTGCTCCCAATTTCCATTCTCTAAAGTGAAGGACAATGGCTTGTAAAAGTCTCCCAATGCACTGAAAGTTGATGGAGCTTTGTTGCTTCTCCTGAAAAGAAAAAGCACACGGTTTTCATCCATTAAACAAAAATCCCTGCATTTTCCTATTTGTTACAGATAATGTGCTTGAATGGAAGAACAGAGTGCTTAAAAGCCCCCTGTACCTGTACTCTGGGAGCGGCCCCTTCATTCTTCCTGATCAGGTAACAAAGCTGAACTGTGTTTGCCTCTGTTGTGCTTTTACTGGGAGTGCGCATGTGTGTGTGCACGCGCCTGTGTGTGCGCATGTTTTTGTGCGTGCATGTATGAGCATGCACGTATGTGTGCTTACACTTGTGTGCTTGTGCATGTGTGTGTGTGCCTGTGCGTTGCTGTTCGCACCTCAGTGAGCAAAGCTGGAAGGTCCACCCTTAGCCACCTACCTTTGCTTCTGTGCAGTAGCTGTTGTCTCAAGCTACTCTCGTCGGTGTCTTTGGTTCACTGAATGAGTTAGGATGATGAGAACCGGGCCTTTGACAAAAGTCAATTTTATTTACCAAAATTGTTTGGTTCACTGGTTCGCAAAATCTGGACCACAGACTGATGCAGATTCATGATGAAGTTTCTAATTCTCACTACCGTGGAGCCTGAAAAATTTAACTGGTGTGATGTTTCATAAAGTTGTGTTTATTTTAATTAACCACACAGAGTTCAAATTTCTTAATCATTTGATAAATGGCAGGCATTGTGTTAAGCACATTGAAACCTTATCTCACTTAATCCTCACGATAGCCCTGTGCAGTAGGACTATTGTCTCCTTCCTTTTTCCTTTCCTGAGATGAGATTCATATAACAAAAAATTAACCAAGTGTAAGATCTAGTAACATTCAGCACACTCACAACATTGGGCGATGACTTCTATCCAGTTCCTAAACATTTTCATCACCCCAAACGGAAGTCCCATGCCCAGGGAGCAGTTACTTCCCCGTACCTCTTTCCCTCAGATCCTGGAAGCCACCGACCTTCTTTTGGTCTACATGGATGCACCCTTTCTAGAGAATCCATTTGTACACAATCACAACATGCCACCCTCTGAGTCTTCCTTCTTTCACTTAGCATGAGGTTTTGGAGGTACATCCGCATTATAGCATGTATTAGTACCCATTCCTTTTCACGGCTGTGTACATGCATGCAGTACAAAAATCCCCATTTGCAGATAGGGAAGTTGAGACTGAGTGGGACAGTCCTAGTGGACACAGGATCCACGCCCAGGCAGTCTGACCCCAGAGTTTATATTCATTTTATTTGTTTATCTTTTTATTAGTTTGACGTAGTCTTACATATTGGAGGGAATTGTTACATAATCATGCATACATGGATATTGACGTAGTGAGATAGTAAGTTGAGGTTGATCCTAGACCTGGATCTACCCCCACCTTCATCCATTCCCTGAGCTCTCGTCTCCTCTATAATCCCACCGTACTATGAAATGAGCATATACATGTATAATAATTGTTGACATTTCTGAGGACCAGAGTTTATAATCTTAGTCACGGTGTTCCACTGTGTTATTCTGTCTCTTCGCCTCTTTCATAGGAGATGGTGACAGTAGTTGGGTGTACATTCAGCCACCACCTATTATTTACTGAGTGCTCTGTGCCACGCATTGTTCTAGTGAGTGTTGGGGTGGGTGGGTCATTAACAAAAAAGTAAAGAAATAAGGGACAATCTGATAGTAGTAAATACCAGAATAAAACCAGAACAGGGGCTGTGGAGGAGAGGGAATGGGCAGCTGTTTAGGCTAAGTCTGAGAAGGCTTCCTGATGAGGTGCTGTTTAAACTGAGACCCAAATGGCAGGAAGAAGCTGGATTGGGGAAAATTCAAACCAGAGTGGAAAGTTTCAGGCTGCGGGATCCACTAGTGCTAGGGCAAGAGCAAGGAGACCCCTTAAAGGACAGGAAAGAAGACTGGAGAACAATGATGGTGGGGAGGTGGGGGCCAGGGAGGGTGAAGAGGAGTAACTGGCAGGACGGGACCAGGGAGGGCCTGACGGGAGCACTAAGGCTTTCGACTTCAGTGTTGGTGGATCGGAAAGTTAATCATTTTAATTCAGAAAGTAATATAATATGGTTTTACTTACTTTAAAAACTATCACTCTGGCTCCCATGTATCCAGATAATAAACCCAAGGGCAGGAATGGAGGAGAGGAGATCAATTACGAGATCTTTGGCATATTTCAGATGAGAACTAATAAGGCTGGGAGAGGGAGGTCACATCAAGATCTGCCTTTAAGGGTGGAATCGTTAGGACCTGTCGTGGATGGATGTGAAGTGTGAGAAAAGAGGAGCCGGGGACCATTTCTAGGTTTTGGTTTCAGTAATGACTTATTCATGCGGATGGAAGAGTCTGGAGGAGAAAGGAGAAACAGGGTTTGGAGGGGAAGTCAAAGCTTCTGTTAGGAAACATTTTTTTTCTTTTAAAGAGAGGATATATATATATATATATATATATATCGATTCATTCTCTCTACATATAGAGAGAGAATGAATCAATTTTTATTGAGTTTTTCACATGGCTTTCGTTGCTCAGACACATAGTTGTGTATGTGGGTGCTGGGGTTTGAACCCGTGTACATGAGCATGCCGGGCAAGCGCCATAACTGTGGAGCCACTGCTCCAGCCCCCAAACCTTCTGTTTGGGACAGGGCCCTTCAGATATCCAGATAGAGATGTCAGAAGAGCAGTTAGCTGTATGACGATGGAGATCAGTGGAAATATCAGGGCAGGGGCCATAAATTTTGGAGTCCTTGGGACAGAGGAGGGTTAAAGCTGGTATTGACTCTGTCACTCTAGGAGGGTAGTGAAAAGACACATCAGGACTGAGTGCCAGGGCATCTGGTCTCCTTAGAAGCCAGGAAGAAGAGGAGGAGCCCACCATGGAGTCCCGGAATGACTGACTGTAGAATGGGGCACAGTCAGACCCTGTGGAGAGCAGGAAGCTGAGAGAAGAAAGCTGCTTAAGGAGGGGGGTGGTCAGCGGGCAACTCTGGAGCTGGATGCATAGAGGTGATCACTGGTTTGGCAGCTGGAGGTCTTTTGGTATCAGGAACGTGGACAGTGGGGTGGTGGAAATGGAACCTGGTAGACCAGGGCGAAGATGGAGGGACAAAGAGATGTTGTGCAGAGCTCTTTTAAGATAGTTTGCTGTTTAAGGAAGAAAAGAAATGGAGTGGAGCTGAATGGCAGGGGGTCATTCACAGAATAATTCAAGACATATCTACAGTGTGTTGGGGATGAGGGAAGAGAAAGGGACGAGAGAGAGAGACACACACACACACACACACACACACAGAAATATATGAACAGTGGAGTTAGGAGAGAGCTAGCTTCCTGGCTGGGCAGGGCAATGGAAGAGATTACCAATCCCCATCCATCTTGCAACGCTTACCTCCCTACCATCCTGGTGCCCGCCTTCTCCCCCAGCTGTTTTCTCAAATGTCACCTTTGCAGCCAAGTATTCCTTGTCCCGGCCTCCATTTAAAATCAACGTATCCAGCATTCTCTACTTTATTTTTCCTGATTTCTTTCTTTATGTAACATAATGTAGATGCCACTTTTGATTGGTTGAGATTGTCGTCTCTCTCTCCACCGGAACGAATATATACAGGGTTTTTTCTGGTTTGTGTGCTGCTGTGTCACCAGGGCCCAAAGCAGTGCTGGCCATAGAGCGCTCGTCAATAAATCCTTGAAATGAATCATTTCTTCATTGCTTCATCTCATGACTCTGCTGTGATAGTGTCTTTTTTGTGGGGGTGGAGGTGCCAGGGATTAAACCTAGGGGCTCTTAACCACTGAGCCCTTTTTATATTTTATTTTGAGACAGAGTCTCACTAAGTTGCTTAGGACCTTGCTAAGTTGCTCTGAGGCTGGCTTTGAATTTGCGATCCTTCTGTCTCAGCCTCCCAAGTTCCTGGAATTACAGGTGTGCACCACCACACCCAGCGATAGTTTCTTATAATATGGAACAAGTGGGGTGCAGAATGGGCTGAGACCTACTCATGAGGGCAGCAGCTCAGGCTAGGAGGTACCCAAAGTGACAAGAGATGGCAGCTCAGACAGTCAGGGATCAGAGTACAGATAGCAGCAAACCCAGTGATCAGGAACCACTGGGCCCTAGACTTTTCCAGAAAGCGTAGTTAGGTCTGAGCAGGCAGGTAAGGCATAGTTACAGGACATCTGTGTTGGGTCACTGGAGAGTGTGGAGGTCTGCCCCTGGAACAGCACAGCACAGACCAGAACTCTGTTCCCCTGCCAAGGCAAAACCAAGCTAAGAAAGAAAGAAAGAAGCCATCAGCTGGATGGGTCTGCAGAGTCCTGAGCCCTGGGCGGCAGCCTGGCCAGGACAAATCAAGAGGGCTAGACCCAAAACCCAAACTCAGTCTGCAAGACTAGGAACACTGCCACCAGGAGGCAAGGATGGAGGGCCTGAAAGCTGTTGGTCGCCCTCAGCTGTCAGTGGGAATCTGAGACAACAGAGAGCCATTGGGTAGCTCTCAGGTATCCAAACACAGGCCAAGTTTGTTGGACTTCCAAATGTCCCAGAACACAACAAGCGTGTGTACACTGCACCCCTCACATCTGGACTGGTCTGGGCGGGCAAGCGCTGTGCCCTTTATCAATGGCGCTCAGATCAGTGTCACCTGGAAGCTTGGTAGCAATGCAGAGTCTCAGGCCCAGCCTGACCCACTGAATCTAATTCTCTGGGGGTGGGACCAGCTATCTGGGCTGTCATAAGCCCCCCAGATGGTCCCAATGCTTGCTAATGTCAAGCACCATATGAGCCTGGATGGGAAGAGCTCGGGATGGCAGAGATCCTGATTCCAGCCTAGAGTCGAAGAAAGACATTTCTTCTTCTTTGTCCTTATTTGTTTCATTTCTCACTACCTGTCTCTGTGACTGTCTTTTTTTCCCCTTCAGTTTTTATTTTATTCCTTTAGAAGGGTCCCATATGCTTTTAAAATTTTCTTTTGAGCAATGGAGCAATATCATCTATATTTGTACAGATGAGAAAGTCAATATTCAGATGAACTGATTGCCCATGCCTACCCAGCAAGGTGGCAGTCAGGGAGGCAGGTGGAGCAGGCCTAATCTGAAAATCCAAAATCTAAAGTGTTCTCAAACTTCTTAAGCACCAGCATGATGCTCAACAGTGGAAAACACCACACCTGCTCTCGCGTGACAGGTTGCAGACAAAATTTAGGCATGCCAAAAATATTGTATAAAATTACCTTCAGGCTATGTGCACTAGGTGTATGTGAAACAAATGAATTTTGGGTTTAGACTTGGGTCCTTTTCCCAAGATAATTCATTGTGTGTGTGCAAACACTTCAAAATCCAAAAACATTTGTTGTCCCAAGCATTTTGGGTATTTAGCTACTTATGTTTTTTACATGGAAGCTGTGTTTTAATCATTATGTCACCAATATTTACTCCGCAGAACCAAAGACTTGCAACTATAAAAATAACTAATGGATCCCAGCTATTCAGGGAGGCTGAGGCAGGAGGATCACAAATATGAGGCCATCCCAGGCAACTTAGTGAGATCCTTTCTCAAAACTAAAAATAAAAGGGCTGGGGATGTCACTCAGTGGTAAAGCACCCCGCATGGGTTCAATCCCCAGCACTGAAAAAAAAAAGAGTGACTAATGGGTGATTGTTTGGGTTCCTTTCCTACCTCTCTGGCTGGCTTCACACATCCAAGCATGATTTCCTTTCCCTGTCCTGTTCAGGACTCTGGGACACAGCCCTTTGCAGCTCACAGCCTGTTTTCCTGCCCGATGTCTCTGTGCCCTCTGCTTATGAACTTGAGGCTGGGCGGTGCATACCAGCACAGAGTGAGACCCACATTTTTCTCAGAAACCAGGCTGTCAAGAGGGGTGCCAGGCTCTCTGCAAAGAAAGGATGGTCCTGGTTTCTCCTCTGCTGAAATTAAAAGGAGGCCGGAATAAGAACTGGCTGCCCTACTTGCACCTTCCAGCACTCTCTTTTAGATGTCTCTGTAAATTTTGTTCCTATTATAATGAATTCAACTGGCTACTTTTCAAAGGCAAATCTAGCAGCAGAGAATAAAGACATTCTCCAACCCTTCAGAATTCCTTCCAGGTTGGGCCGACACACGCAGCCTTGTTTGGCAATAGGAAGTACATTTGCTCCTTAGAGAATCACCCACCAAGGTCACAGGTCTAAATGTCGCAAGGCTGGGCAACTCACCCACACCCTTGCTCACCTTCAAGATAGAACTCAAAGGCATGACCCATGACCTCGGTTCCTCTTGCTGAACGTTCTGGGTCACAAGCTTCTCATTAGGATGTGTCGATTAAGAATTCTGTGACCTTGAGCAACCCACTTAATCAACTCTAGTCCTGTTGGGGAGGCAGAAAGGATAATATCTTCCTTTTTACCTAATAGACATTTTTGTCCACTCATTCAACAAACGTTCATTGTGAAGTAGCTTTCAGTGCAACTGCAGGAGCAAAGGCCATCTCGTTAGGGGAGTACTTTGAAAGCGATGCTCTTCTGTAGGAAAGGAAATCCTTGCTGTTATTACCTGAAAAGGCCACCATGGTAGCCATGGGCATTGTCTGGCCCTCCACCCTCCAGGCATGCAGCAACATCCCACTTTCCGGGCCCCTTGTGGCTGGGTGGGCCACATCACTAGTTCTGACTAACAAGTGGCAGTGTGTTGCCATTATGCAAAGTGCTTTATGTCCTCTGGAGAGGGCTTTAAACTCACCATTTTTAGGCTAGAACACTGAATTCTTGGGTTGAGACCCTTAAGAACACTTGTCCTCTGCTATGGTCACTGGTGAACTTTCAAATAGTGGCTGCTCCATTAGCTAAGTTTCATAGGAAGCACGGAGACCCAGGCAATAGGTCACGAGTGCATTGCATGAGCAAAATCAAACAGAACAACTGTTGCTTTAAGACTTGGAGCCACTTTGTTACTGCAGCACCTCTTAGTCTATCCTGACTGACAGGACAATTTATCAAGCAATGAACTATATCACTGATAAGTAATTCCCCTTTTATTTCTCTTAGTGGTTGGTTAAGTGCAAGGTCATTTCTAAAGATTCAACAGAATTCAGACAAAGGACTAACCCTTAAGGTCATACTCAGATACTTTTTCAATTGTCTTGTAAGGTAGGTTTATTTATATAATTTCTCATTTTGTTGTTGCTATGTAATAATTTTTTATTTTTTCAGTGCTTAACCCTCTTTTGAAAGAATTTCCAACGAAAAATATACTAAAAAAATACTTTTCTTCCTTAAATACAGTTGATTTTTGCTGGTTTAATATGGGTCAAGTTCTAGAAGAACAAATGGCATAACATTGGTATCTTCCACTGGCAGAGATGCTCTTATTCCTGAGCTAATGGGAAGCAGATTTTGATAAAAGTACTGTCAGTTTCCATGATATCTATATTCTACAGGAGAATCAGTGTGGCTGCTAGTTAGTGGACACTGGGCCCACTTTGACTTTAGTTCCCTTGAAAGCTTGGCTACAGATGCAGCACACCTATGATCCCAGTGGCTCAGGAGGCTGAGGCAGGAGGATGCAAGTTCAAAGACAGCCTCAGCAACTTGGCAAGACCCTGCCTCAAAACAAAAAATAAAAGGGCTGGGATGTGGTTCAGTGGTTAAGCACCCCTGGATTCAATCGCTGGTTCCCCCTGGGAAAAAGCGGGTCAGCACATGTCATCTTACTTATCTAAAGGCATCAGTGCATTCTCAAAACGCTCAGGAGGCAGGAATCACCATCCTCCTTTAAAGAAGAGGAGGGAAAAATCAGATGGTTCTTGTCTGTGTGAAAAGTTAAGGTAAAACTGCAAGTCATGTTTCTGGTTCTTTCCCTAAGGCCTTGCTGCTCTCCCCCCAGCAGTCTGGGTCCGTCCCCCAGGAGGACCAGGGATTCAGAGCATCAGTGGAGGGGGTGCAGAAGGGGCGGGGCAATGCTGGGGGGCAGGAGAGTGCTGCTTCTGAGGGGAGCAGAGTGGACAGATGGCGGGAAGGGAGGGGGAGCCGGGCCTGCAGCAGGCCCCAGGGAGGCTTCGGCCTGAGCAGACACACAGGTGAGCTGATCAGGAAGGTGCGTCTTGACGCTGCTTTTCCTCTCCGACATTAATCAACAGTTCCATCCCTGCTCCTCCCCTGCCCAGTGGATAGCATAGGATGCTGTCATTGCCAACAGGCCTGGTCTCTGGGTGCAGGCCGGACCCTTGGTGCCCTGCTGTCGTGGGAGCGGGGCCTGTAAGTGGAGATGCTCCAAGTCCTGCTTTTATCTTTCACACCCCACCCATCCCTGATGCCTCACCCAGATGATTGGAGGTGCTGGGGTGGGGGCCACTTGCTCTTCTCTAGCAAAAACTAGCCTGAATTTCAAAATGTATTATTTTTATTTTGTGAGGTGCTGGATTAAAGCCAGGGCCTTGCACATTCTAAGCATTTGTTCTACCACTGAGTTACGGCCCCCAGCCCAGAATGTATTTTTTTAAAACAGGGATCTGCCCCCACCCTGTGTACCCAAAATCCACGCCAGAATAGCGTGTACCACCCTGCCATGCCCTCACTTCCAAACTGTCCCAAATGCAGCTGCCAGACACAAGTGGCCCACTGAGATGTGCTACGGGTGTGATGTACATATTGGGTTCCGAAGAGTTAATGAAAGGATATAAGATACTTGCTAATACACTTTTATATTGGTCATGTTTGAAATGATAGTATTTTGGGTATATTGGGTTAAAAGTGTTCTTAAAATTAATTGTGCCTGTTTCTTTTTACTTTGTATAATGCAGCTACTAGAAAATACCGAATGGGTGAGCGGCAGATGTGGCTCACATTCTGCTTCCACTGAGCCACGCTGATCCAGACACCTGGCGCTATGTGCTTCAACTTTCCAACTGCTTCATGTCCTGGGTGGAAGGAGAAACCTGAGAGAGGGAGAGGGAAAGAGGGATTGGGGAAGGTTTCCATCGAGGGAGGCCACGTGGAGAGAACATGAACACCAGTGCATGGTCTCAGTACTGTCATGTGGTTGGGTGACCCTGAGCAAGTCTCCTTAACTTCCCTGAGCATTAATCTCCTCATTAGTAAAACGGAGGAAAGCGCTACTGGACCGGATTGTTTTGAGGTTCTGAAATAATTAAAAATCTTTTATCACGGTGGCTGATACCTACGACTTGCTGAGCGAATGACGGTATTTTTGCATCAGTAGCATGAAGATAGCACACAAGAGGAGCCTCTTACCTCCATCCCCCGTGTGCCCGCCGCGGGGCTGAACGGAACCCTGGTGGAGTCACCTTCTCTCTTTCCTGCCAGGTTGCAGCCTCTTCACCTGTATTCAGTGTACTTGCTGGTTGGATTGTTCTCTCTTGTTCCCTGGGGACCTGTCTGGGAGGTACCCAAATTCCACTGGGATAACTGCCGGCAAGCTTGGTGGACAAATCTGCTGTTGCTAAGTAACTTTGTGTCCGTTCGGAATGCAGCAAGTCTCTAGTTGTTGGCTTTGCAAGGACAGGTGGGTCAAACAGTGCCTTAGTCACAAGGTTTAGGGAACTTTCCAAGGGCCCACGTGAGTCCCATCTCCAAGGGGGTGGAACTGCATGGATCTACGCAGGGAGCTGCTGTGAAAAGCAGCAGGTGTCACCTAGTGCCAGTGAGGGGCGACTGCCAAGGTGCGTTTCCCAAGGTGGCTTCCCCAACTCTTCCTGCTTTCTCTGCCCGTCCACGTCTTTCCCTACACATACCAAGAGCCCATACTGGGGTGCAGCCTCCACCACACCCTCAATTTTAAGCCAGACCTGACTGAGCTGGTTCAGAGCTACAGAATCTGTGTGTTGTGGCTTCACCAAAGCCCTAGTGTCCTCATAATGAACTTGAAATGAAAGAACGTGAAGTAGCTGTAATTAAATCATGTCACCAGTTCCTCATATGTCCTGAAAGTAGATCCCAAAAGAGAATTTCCAAACTGTAGCAGGTCCCTAATTATTGCACATAACCTCTTACTAACAATACAGCCAACGCCCCAGCAGCTTTCACAAGGCTTGTGTCATTGCTAACCCCCCGTCTGTGACAGGCGTCCAGGGAGATAGGCTGTTTCCCTAGCAGACTGGGTTGGGCTATTTTTGGGAATCAGGGGCAAGGACATGAGTCTGTTACCTCTTTGAGGTGAAGCACACCGTAGATAGCCTGAAGCAGGGGCACCAGGTTCCTCAAGACTGCTACCCACACTTTTCCCCATCATGGAGGGGAACAAAGCTATCCCTTCTGTGGCACGGGTCTGAGCTCCTTTGGACTTTGGGGTCCATGGGACAGGAAAATTGTCCCCAGGAATTTCCTCACATTGAAGGAAAAGTAGAAGTAACTACCTTGTTTTGCACAGGCCTGGACAGTCAAGAACCAGGTGGCTTTGGCTAGCCAATCCCATGTGGCCCTGCGTGGGAACACAGGGGCTTCCACCACATGTGTCTCACACCGTGGTTCCAAATGGATGCTCTCCCCACTTAGGGTTGGGGGTGGAGCCAGGCAAGGGAAAAAGAATAACCAATGCCTGAGTTCCACCTGCACCTTAATTCATCACCACCTGTACATTCCCCTAACACGATGGAGTCCACTTCCCACAACTGTCCTAAGAGACTAATATTATTATTTTTTTTAAAGAGTGACAGTGAGAGAGAGAGAGAGAGATAGATTCAGTTTTATTTAGTTTTTCATGTGACTTTCACTGCTCCAACACTTCTTTGTGTACGTGGTACTGGGGTTTGAACCCGGATCCTTGCTCATGCCAGGCAAGCGCTGTAACCGCTGAGCCCCCGCTCCAGCCCCAAGACTATTATTAATGTACAATCAAAAGAGAAAACTTGCTGAATCTCTGTGTTGTAAAATTCACCATCCAGACCAGTTCTGATGATTGAAGGGATGAGTGAGGCTCCTTAGTCAGCTCTTTCGTTGCTGTGACTAAAAGGCCTGACAAAAACAATTTGAGAAGAAAAGTTTCTTTGGGGGCTCACGGTTTAGAGGTCTCAGTCCACAGGGATCGAGGTGAGGCTGGACATCATGGTGGAAGACATGACTCCAGGGAGCAGAGAGAGAGGGAGAAATCCCACACCATATACAAAATATATCCTCCAAAGGATGGCCCCCAGTGACCCACCTCCTCCAGCCACGCCCTACCTGCCTTCGGTTGCCACCCAATTAATCCCTGCTGGGACTGATCCACTGATTGGGTTAAGGCTCTCACAACCCAATCATTTCACCTCAGCTTTTTTGCAGTGTCTCACAAATTGAGCTTTTGGGAGATGCCTTTCACCCAAACCATAACAGATGTGAAATAGCTCTCCCTTAAATTTCCTTCTCCTGCCCCACCAGTTCCCCGCTCCCAACCAGCTATGGAGCCCTTCCTCCCAGTCCAGGTAAGCGAGAGGTGTGGCACAGACCTGGAACCTCAAGGCAGGAGGTCACTATTGCTGCTCTCTTTTCAGTGCAATGGCTGGACCTGGTACCTTGCCAATGACTTCCAGTTCCATCTCACAACACCGGTGATCCTCCTTGTCCACAGAAAGTGAGTCTCCCTGGGACAAGGGCCCCTCAAAACTCTTAAGAAAGTGCTCCAGGAGCTGGAGAGGTGGCTCAGTGATTGGGGTGCTTGTCTGGCATGGGCGGAGACCCGGGTTTGAACCCCCGCACCACATACACAGCTAAGTGTAGGCAAAGTAAAGGCCAGATGGAAAACTAAGCAAAATTGATTCTATCTCGCTCTCTCTCCCTCTCTCTAAAAATAAAAAAGAAAGTGCTCCAATTCTTTGTAAAGCAGCTTTTAAATTTTAAGATATAACCTTTAAAAATGTAAGAAATTAACTTGTAGAACAGTACGTACCATCTTCTCTGCTGTTGACCTTCTTCCATGTTCTCTTTTCATGGTGCGCAAGTCAGTACGATTTTGCAGTTATAATCAGTACATAGGTAATATCCGTGACTTGGGTTTTTCCATGCCAGCTATTCCTATAAACATTCCCACATATCGATATAACCTGCATACCTGTCGGTGTTAGGATTTACAGATCATTTTTATGGTTGGGCATCTAGATTGAGACCATTTTTCATGATTATAAATGGTACAGCAATGAATGTCTTTGAACACACTACTTTTTTCTCCTGGTTATTTCCTTGGGGACAGATTTCCAGGTGGAATTACTAGGTCAAAGGGGAGGAGCAGTTCTGAGCTGCTTGTTACATACTGTGAGATTGCTCTCCGGAAAGAAGTAATTCACAGCACACTCAGCGAAGTATCGCTGGACCTGCTTCCCCACACTGGATATTTATCATTTTAATTTTTGTTAGTTTTAGAGACACTTACAGCCTCTGTCATTCATGAAGAGATTTATAGCTTGTGGGCTACTCATGCTATGTTTTAAGAGATTTATTATTCTTCTTTGTCAAAGTACTTGTTCAATTTAGGAAACGTTGGAAAATATGAGGCTTAAGAGAGGGGCGAGTAGTCACCCCAGTCCCATGTCACTCAAGTCGAGGCAAAGTCACTAATATTTCCGTGCTTGAGCTTCTGATGCTTTTTTCTGCCCGGCTTTTTATTCATTCATGAAAACATTCTGCCTAAATACTTCACCATCTTTTATTTAATAGTGTTGAGACACACCCATTTCCAGATACTACTTTAGTTTCAGTAAGAGAAATTCGAAGTCTGCACAGCATTCCATTTCACGAGTGAGCTGTGATTTACCTACACCCTCTCCCATGGCTAAACACTTGGATTCTTTCCAACTTCATACTTTTTAAATAATGACCTGATGAATGTATTCATGGCCATCATTTGTCTCCAGCTCCAGTGTCCTTTAGAATGCATATCTGTGGGAGGAATAACTGGGTGGAAGGGCATGAATGTCTTTGGGGCTCTTGAATCATAACGATTAATTACTTTCTAAAAATTGAGAGGCCTGTGTTTGACATTCCTAAATCACTGTAGTGCCTCTTGGCCCCACCCTTACCACTCTGAACCAGTACAACCAGAGCTCTCCTCCCTGAGCCTGCATCCTCAAAGCTCCTTCCTTTCCGACCCCAGAACCTCTCAGTTTTACAGTGGGACTCCTTCAGGGACCGTCCAGGTCTCACAGATGTGAGGCATTAATTTGTGTGGGGTCACCCTTAACCCATGGAGCATGGAATATATTGGGGAAAGGCCTCCTTCTCTCTTTCATCCCTAGGACAGTTCTGAGGTGCACTTCATAAGGCTCTGAAGAACATTCTAGAAGAACCAAGATTGAGGACCTTGATGCACATCCTTGAACTGGCCTTCCCTGCTTTCTTGTTCTTCTTCCCTTTCCCCAGAGCTGCTTCCGCACCAGCCACCCACAGCTTGTCTCTGGCTGTGCTTCCAGGTTGGCAGGGCCCACTAGCATCTCCCCCTACTCTATCCTCCCTCCCATGTCCTTGGACTGGCTGCCGACGTCCACTTCATTTCTCTCCTAAATCAACCGTTTACACCCAAATTGGGTTTTGCAGATGACAAGGGACGTTCCCAGGCATGTTCTCATTTTGAGCTGTACAGGAAGCTTCTGGGTGTGGCAGGCAAGAACATTATTACTATTCCTGTCCAGACAAGGAAACTCAAGTTCAAGGCCCTGTCCATAGTAAATGCTCAAGGTAAAAGGCACCCCATGTCCCCCCGCAGCCCGGCTCTGCCCCAGTCCACCAGGCCTCCCCCGACCTCCAGCAAAGCAAGGCCAGCAGGGGTTCCCTGGATGTCATGGTGTGGGGACCTGAAGGGCACTCCTTCCAATGTCCCCTCTTCTTTGCAGAAGCAAACGTGTCCTTGTTCTCCTTAGGGCCCTGCTGTTCTTGGCGTCCTTCACTGCCACTGCTCTGCTCACACTGGCTTACAAACTTCCGGTGTCGTTTCCATCAGCAGCCAGGTAATGGTTCCCAGCCTGCCCCTCTGATCCTCTCCTGCCCTCACCTTGCCAGACCTCCCAGGGAGGGTGGCTGAATACCAGGATGCTTGCCCTGTGTCTGTTGGCTCAAGAGAAAATATTCCATGTGGTTGAGAAAGCTGATGGCATTTGTGCTTCCAAAATTCTGAACCTGTCGCCTTGCCATAAAGGGTGCTCTTTAACTCCCACCGCCCACTGAAATGCTTCTCAGAGGAAAGGAGCGCCCCCGCGTGGCCAAAAGGTGCTTCTCCTCTGTGGTGAATTGCTGTTGCTGGATGGAGGGACAGAAAGCTGGGGCTGACTCCTGGAGGTCACCCGGCAACTAGGTGGCACAGGTGTGATTGAGCCTAGGACATTTCCCACAATGCTATTTTTCCTCCCCAATGAGTTATGTGCGACAATTCTTCCTTATACACAGGGTGTAATTCAGCAAAGCGACACAGATTAAAACCAAACAGGTCACTTACCTGCTCTGGTAACATCTGGCTTCATTTATCCTTCTGCTTGCTGATTCCAGACCTAAACTGACCTCACCTCCAGCACCCAGCACACTCCCAGCTTAGGGCTTCACACTCGCCCTTTCCCTGGTTTAGAACACTCTTCCATTCGGATCTAAAATCCTTATAGGGCTTTGTCCTTCACCTCACTAAGATGTCTGTGCAAATGTCACATTCCAAGAGTACCCTTCATGGACCTCCCCATATAGAACAGTCTAGAACTATGCCTGGCACATAAGTGCTCCAAAGCTTCTTGAGTGGGTGGGACATGTGGCTGAATGAATGAATGAATGAACACCCAGTGAGCCTCCTGGCCAGGACAGCACATGCCCTTCCCACATTACGTCATTTGCTTTGTGGCGGGTCCAAGTGATGGAGAAGGAGGCTAGCTCATGCCTAGCCCTGTGGTTCCCTCTCCTGGATGCACTTTAGAGTCCCCTGGGTAACTTTTAGATCTCACTGGTGCTCCCAGCCCTACCTTGTCCAATTGTCTGGGGATCTCTGGTACTAGGGCCAAGCAACTGACTTTCATGAGGGCATCTGGGGATTGTAATGGGCAGCTTCATTAGAACCACTCACTAATCCTCAAGAATCTTCCCTGCCTGGTTGTATCTGCATGGGCAATGAGGGCGTTCGGAGCTGAGAATAAGTCCAGCTTTGGTGGGGGAACAGCCATAAACGGAAAGCACAGATTCTCAGTCTATGCTGCTCTTTGGAAGCCCAGGTGAGCCTTGTGTTATCTTCTTCTCTGGATATCATTCCCAGAGATCCTGCTTTAATGGGGCCTGCCTGTGACTTGGGCATCTCTTATCACAGACACTCTGTAGGTGGTGTCCTGAGAGCCATCAGGGTCACCTGGAAGACTCCTCCCTGCACGATGGCAGTTTCCTCCTATTCAGTAGGCCAGGGGAGGGGAAGGCATGAATTTGAGTTCCTACTAAGTGCTACAGGTGATGCAGCTGTTAACATCAGGGGATCATGCCTTGGAAATCATAGCATCAAAGAATATTTTGGTATTCTCTCAAGAACCCAGCTTGGACCTCTGAGAACTTCCTTTTGCCCTCAAATCAATTGTTCTGGGCACAGACTTTTCAGAGATATCCTGGTTCATCAACCACCAGAAACAACTATTTAAAATGAACAAAGTTGGGCTGGAGCGGCGGTGCCTGGCATGAGCGAGTAAACGGGTTCAAACCCCGGCACCACATACACAACAAAGTGTTCGAGTAACAAAAGCCACGTGAAGAACTAAATAAAACAGATTCTGCTTTTCTCTCCCTCTGTCCCTCTCTCTTAAAATTGTTTTTAAAAATAAAATGAACAAAATCATCATATATCCCAGGCTGTTGGTAGATAATTGTGGAGGAAATGAACTCATTTGCCCCACATATTCCTTTGGATTTGCTGGTTACCCCAATGGCCATCTCAGGGATTCACATTCCTGTGTCCAGAATAAACATAGCCTTTTGCTTTATTTTCTTATATTTTTCAGTGAAAATGAGGCTGTAATGTATTTCTTGGAATACTATACCAAGCCCTACTGCCAATATGGACCATTCCTTGTGGGCCTCTTTCTGAGCATTTTCATGCACCAAAACCACCAGTCACACATCCTCAAAACCAAGGTAGGGTTTCCCATGCCTCCCTGGAAGGGCCCTGGGTTGGTTGGATTGGTGCAGTCCATCTGGTCAGGCTCTTCCAAGCCATGGGCCGGAGGAATCAGACCACAGGGTGCTGTGTTGTGCTGTGGTGTGTTGTAGATGCTGTAGATGTTGGAGATGTAGCTCTATGGTTTCTACAGACAGGACTCCTGGTCAGGTTTGATGGCTCCATCCAGGAATCAAGATGGGAGGTGTCTAGACGGGAGAGACTGTTCCTTTGCCTTCCACCGGGCCTCACATTTCCATCTCTGGCTCCTTGTGGTTCATCATCCAAGCTACGCTCAAGCTGGAAACCTGGGCTGGCGTGGACGCCTCCTTGGCCTGGGCCACTCCTCCCTCTCCAGCAGGCCACCTTGCCCTGTGGATTGCGTCTCTTGCTGTCCTCTTGGAGCCTCTCCAGCTGACCTGTTGAAGCTCTTTCTCATTTCTCGCCTGGATTTCTTCACTATTCTTCTTGATCCAGATCTCTTGCTTCTGTCTGCTGGGAATGTGTTTTCCCACCTCCCACTTCCCTCCTCACCCCTCTTTCACCTGACTTAACTCCTGTTGTACAACTCCTGTTGTACTCAAAGGTTCATTTCAGGCTTTCAAGTAGGACAGCTTCACTTACCTGCCCAGGCTGGGCTGTGTCCCGCCCTGTGCTGTGCATTCCTGGGCCCCGTTTCTTTCTTTTTAGTTTAATTTTGTAAAATATTTTGTTGGTGTATTATAATTACCATAATGGTGGGATTCCTTGTTACATGTTAATACATGCACACAATATAACAGTGCAATTTGACCAATATCTTTCCCTTTGATTTCCCCCCTGGGTCCTGGTTTTTTACCATCTGGCGATGCATTTTTTCTACCCAAAGACCGTGCACTCCTTGAGGAAACAGCCTCTCTTACTTGTGAGTCCACACCCTCTGGCTTTGAGATCTTGACTCACTGAAGGCATTCAATAAATGAATGAGCAAGAGAACACTTGCTTCCCATCGGAAGCAGATCCAGGAATTCCGTTGCCCTACGAGCAAACGACTCCTGCCCCAGATGCTTTTGCAAGGCCCTGCCTTTGGAGGCCTAAGTTTTTTGTGTACCTCATTGACATTTCAGAGATGAAACCCTGGTCTTTGGAAAAATCTTCTTGTGTTGATCATAGCAGGAACAAGAGGTAGGATTTAATTAGAAGTAAAGAATATACAGGGGCTATGTGACTTTTTTATAGGTTGGATTTATGGTATTCCATAGAAATACAGAATTTGGTTGTAGATTATAACAGAATGCCATTAAAGATTTGTTTCAACACAGTCCAGCTAACATGGGAGGGTTGGGAGGGAGAAAGTAAGTTTGAACAGAGGGGAAAAGTTAAGATGAAGAGGGAGCATTAGGGAACCACTTCAAGGGCCAACATCAGGGACAAGGAGTTTGGAGCTAGGATATAAGCCACACTGAGCTGGAGAAACAACATAGGCATGTTAGGTAGAACAAACTCAAACCTTTGGGAAGTTTAAAGTAAGGACAGCATCAAAGCTGGAGGGCACTGGGCATGCACCATGTCTTGGGAATGAGACAGGGTAGATGCACTATTGGTAGAAGGCAGAGGACAGGAGGAGGACACACACCTGGGATGCTTTTAGTAAGACTGCAGGCCTAGCTAGGCCACAGAATTAGCAATGGGCTGCTGGCAGATCCTAGGCTGGCAGAATGCAGAGCCCCTGAGGGTTTGCCTCTTCTTTCCCATGTGTGGAAACCAGGGCCAGAACCTGAGACCCACTAGGTTCCACAGACAGGATGGTGGACTTCGCAGCAGCCTGAGAATTAGAATGATGGAAGATGATTTGGGAAGAAAAAAGTCAAGAAAGGTGGCTTAAGATCCATGATCACAGATGGAGCCAAGGAATAGAATTTAAGTCAGGGGGCCGTTTGAGCTGAGGACTTTTCCATTCTCCCATTCCTTCCACCATTTTGTGTCCTGGTGGCTAGGGCCGAGGCAGGCAACTGGCCTGTGGGCGCTCCCACTCAGGGTGGGGCAGGATCCTTCAAGCAGCTCTCTTTGGTTGAGGGGCAGAACGGGAGATTGGAGCGGTAGGAGCAGGTTAGAGCGAGCATGACCTTATTTCCTTTTTATCCTTCAATCTTCATTTTGAAATGGTTGCAGATTCACAGGAAGTTAGAAAGGGTCCTGTGTGCCCTTCAGCCAGGTACCACGTGGCATAGCTAAGTGTGCATTACCACACCCAGGAACTGATGTTGGCACGATCCATAGACCTTAGACCCAGACGCTTCACTTGTATTTGTTCCTGCATGTGGTTCTGGGCAGCGTCCTCCCATGTGGTGATCTGAGTAACCACCATGGCAGTCAAGGAGCACAACTCTTCTGTCACCCGGCAGCCGCCTCATCCCACCCCTTTATAGACAGATGCACCCTCCCAACCACTGCTCACCTATGGTAACCCTTAGGCTGAGCCCTCTATTTGAGTCAAATCTGTACAGTTGAGGTTTATACATAGGTATCTGAAGCAACAGAAATAACGGCACAAAAGTGACTTTGTGTGAAAAGACGTGATGCACAGGGTTACAGTGGGCTGTGAGCCTCTTTTCCTTCCCCTAAGCGCAGGCCCTGTTGGGGTGGACTTGTTCCCTGCTGACCCTGTTTGTGGTTGTCTCTCTGGCATATGTGGTGGCCGCTGCACTCTACCAGGCCCTCCACCGGACCCTGTGGGCAGCCGCTGTGGGCAGCCGCTGTGGGCTGGGTCATCTTTGCATGCCAGGAAGGCTATGGAGGTAGGAGGTGGTCCTGGGCTCTGCTCTTGTGCTCAGTCAAGAGTGACAGATTTAAACCACAAAGTGTGTACCGGAGGGGCTTCTGTTTATTGGAGTGGTTGATGAATGACTCATACTGACTCAAAAATATCATTTTGTCTACACCCTTGGATATCCACATATTGGTTTAGATTTTATGCTTGTCTGCGTATGGATGTAATTCTGAAATACAAAGTTGTAACCCCTCTGGTAAAGCTAGTTTAGAAGTTGGAAAGGACTCAGGTAGAGGAGCAGTGGGAAATAGCAATTTAGTGCCAGGGGACAAGACTTCTGGTCATGCCCGCCTCAAGCCTCAGTTTCTTCGTCTGAAGAAATGAAACTAAAAAGTCTTCAAGCTCCCCCTCCATTACTGGGAACTATTTCTGACCCATTGGTTTTTGAGGTGCAGGAGTAAAGTAGATAAGGATGGAAATGGAAAGAAAGGGGTCTCCTGGTTAGGAATCTGTATTCCAAGCCCCACCCCATGTTTCCCTCCCTTCCTTCTCTATTTGACATGAGCTAGAAATGGGGTACAAAGGGTGTCAGCCAGAATGGCAAGACTTAGGCTGGTAGGCAGTGTCTGGGAAAAGTTGCAGCCCCAGATGTCCCAGAATCCTGAAGGTGTGGCGTCAGAGCCAGTGGAGGCATGACAGCCTCACCCTCCAGGGACATCATCAGGCTAACGCTAGATGCCACCTGTGAACTCAAACCCATCTGCCTCAGCAAAGGGGCTGGAGATCCTGGTGTGATTGTAACAACCACTGATGGAGCCCAGACTGTGCATCAGGTCCTGTGGAAATGTCACCCATGGGGTCTCAGGTAACACCGGCAACACCCCCAAGATGCAGACCTATAATCACCTCAATTTCTCAATGAGAGCAATGGTGCCTGGAGTGAAGGCCACCCAGCTGGTAGGTGGCCAAGCTGGAACGTGCACCTAATGTCAAAGGCCGATGTGCTTTGTTTCTGGGTGACATCCCCCTTTTACATGATGATTAAAATCATTCTTGAATTTTTCAGAATTTTAATCTAATGATGAAGAATTTGTTCTGTAATATTCCAATTTTATTTTATCTTAGTACTGAGGATTAAACTCAGGGTCTTTGCACATGCTAAGCAAGTGCTCTACCAATGAGCTACATCCCCAGTCCCATTTAATTTTTTTAAAAAAATATTTTAGAGAGAGAATCAACTTTATTTCATGTTTTTCATGTGGCTTTTGTTGCTCTGATACTTTGATGTGTACGTCCTGCTGGGGTTTGAACCCACGTACTTGCACATACCAGGCAAGCACCACAACTGCTGAGCCACTGCTCCAGCCTCCCTTTTAATTTTATTTTAAGATAGGGTCTCACTAACTTGCTGAGGCTGAGCTTGAAATTGTGATCCTCCTGCCTCAGCCTCCTGAGTACCTGAGATTACAGGTGTGCAATGCCATGCCTGGCTATAAATATATACATATACCGGTGCTGGGGCTCAAACCTGAGGCCTCACACGTGCTAGGCAAGTGTCTAACACAGAACCACATTCCTAGGTCAATGCCAATTTTAAAATCTTTCCCTTAAAAAAATAAAATTAAAAGCTTTCTCTTGTATAGGAAGATGATGCTGAAGAGAAAGAAGGCTGAGTTCTTGCTGACGAATGTGTCTGCATTTCTGGGAAACTTTGGACCCCATGGCCACAACCCTGTGTCCTTCCCCATCCTGGGACAATGCCCCTGAATAGTCCCCAGAACCTCAGAGCATCAGCAACTACCCCTCCCCTGGCCTGGCCCAGGCAGTTTACGGTATCGTGATAAACATCACAGGACCCCCGTCTACTCTAAGCAGTCCTGCTGTTATCAAGAATGATGGCTGACGCAAATAATGTCTAGAGAGGGAAGACTTTGGTTGTCAGAAGATTAAACAAATTGGCAGCCATATGAGTACAGTGGAACTAGTAACTCTCCTCAGTCATTAGTGTGGGTCAGGTGACATCTCTGCATCCAGGTGACAAATGAACTTTTCATTTTTTTTTTTTAATAAAGAGAGAGGGACAGTGAGAGAGAGATAGAGAAAGAGAGAATCAACTTTATTTAGTGTTTCATGTGGCTTTCGTTGCTCCGAGACTTCGCTCTGTTCGTGATGCTAGGGTTCGAACTCACGTACTCGCGCAGACAAGGCAAGCGCCATAACCGCTGAGCCACCACTCCAGCCCCCTGAACTCTTTAATTTTTCCTGAATGATGTATCAAAGGGGTGCTGTCATTAGTCCATCCGCAAGTACAGGTACACTGACATTCTGGTTCTGTGTCTCCAAAACTATAAGATGTCCAGGTTGGTCAGTGAGAGCAGGAGAGGACTGTTGAGATAAATTTCGAGAGAGCATGTCTTCTTGATGACCTTTAGAAAACGGTGGCATTTGAAGGATCGTGGTGGCTCAAATAATCATTCCAATCATCTTTGGTTGGAAGCAGAGTGGACCGTGCAGCTCCTGTTAGGCTGTACGTTGTCTCTTCAGACAACCACCCATCTCCTTCAGTTGAAGGAATATTGTTCCTGTAGCTTTCAGCTGTGGCTGCACTTGTGTTTGGACCCATTTTAAAGGGCCAAAAATTCTTTTGGCTCTTTTGTGTTGATCGAAGTTATTTTTATTCTAATTTTACCTAAACACAAATAAACATAAATCTTGATACAAGTTTTTATACTTACAGCAGACACATTTACAAAACCTCCAAAATTTTTAATAAAGTAACCATAAAACTACAAAACCAATAAAATCTGCATTAACGACATTGACAATGTGGTGAAAATTTGCTGGAGTCGGTCTTGGCACCACGCGTGCAGGGTTCTTGGCTTTATGGTACATTCTGTGTGCTTGGCCTGCTGGTCTGAGCTTAGGTTTTTTTGTTTTTTGTTTTTGTTTTTTAAAGAGAGAGGGACAGTGAGAGAGACAGAGAAAGAGAGAAACAACTTTATTTAGTTTTTCACATGGCCTTCATTGCTTCAACACTCAGTTGTGTACGTGGTGCTGGGGTTTGAACCCGGGTCCTTGCGCATGCCAGGCAAGCACCGAAACCACTGAGCCACTGCTCCAGCCCCATGAGCTTAGAGTTCATTTTCCTCTGTTTTCTTGCCTGATGATATCCTGGATCACCTTGATTTGGACTCTGCTTGGGGCAAATACTTTAATGTATGAATCCATTTTTTAAATTTACTTAATTACACAAAGTATTTTGTATATTTGTTTTATGCCAGGTGATGTTCTAGATACAGTGACAGAGAGGAAAAAACCCTTCTCTGTCAGGAGATAACAATGGAGTAGGGGTAGTGGAGAAAGTAGGAGACCCCATAGGCTGAATGAGGACCCCCAGAGATATCAGGCCTTCCCCAGCCCAGAGAAGGGCTTGTGGCTTTGTGAAGCAGTGCATGTCCCCTCTAGGTCTGGCGACACGGGTGCTTTCTTGTGCTATCTGGAGTTTTCTGGCCAGCATCAGTTACGCTTGCTACCTGGTGCATCCGATTCTGATCGTCCTCCACAACGGACTTCAGGAGACCCTTTTTCATTACACTGATTCCAACATGGTGAGTTAGCGCCCCGCCCCCGGTTCTGTCACAGTGCCACCGTTTGTTCTTGTGAACGACACAGTAAAGTGTTGGCTTTGATAGAAGCCTGTTTTGTTTTCTGAAGGGCTTTACTGTTCTCTCTTTTATTTGAGGGTGAAAGCGAGAGGGCTTCAGCATAGGATGACATCTTTATTTTGTTTTTAACGTTTGGGACTCTGTGTTCTACGGAGCCATTTCATATAACCGGGATGGCACATTGCAAGATCCAAATGCATGGGGAAAGGGAGAGTAAAACTGCGTGCCCTGCACCCTCTTCTCTTGCATTTCTATCTTTTCTCTGGACACTGCGTGCTGACTGTCGTCTGTGGGCTGGCCCTGACACTGTTCATCGAGAGGCCATGGCAGGAACTGAACGGAGCCTGTGTGGATCAGTACCTGCAGAGCCATGAACATTCTGGCTGAAACCTGGACAAACAGGGGTGTCCTTGTTACGCATACTTGAGTTCCTGAAAAGAGGCATGAATGTGATTTGAAAACGTTTAATACCTATGAGTTCTCTGTGTTTAAAACAAGAGAGAGTTCTATGATAATTTTTGTAGGAGCACAATAATCAGCTTCTGCTGAACTGCTTTAGCAAAAAATCTGGATTCCTTTCTTTCCTGTTTTTAAAGAGAGAGAGAGAGAGAGCGAGAAAGAGAGAATCAATTTTATTTAGTTTTTCATGTGGCTTTTGTTGCTCTGACACTTTGTTGAGTGTGTGGTGCTGGGGTTAGAACCTGCGTCCTCAGGCATGCCAGGCAAGAGCCTTAACTGCCAAGCCACCGCTCCAGCCCCTTTCTTTTCTATTTTTGGTCTTGGCTTGTATTTGATTTTTTTAAAAAGTGAGAATCGATTTTATTTATTTTTTTCTTCTTCTTTTTTTTAAATTTTCCTCCACTTACTTGTGTAGGTGGTGCTAGGGTTCGAATCCAGGTCCTTGCTCATGCCAGGCATGGGTTGTACCACTGAGACACCACTCCAGCCTCTATATTTGATTTTTTTTATATCAGTTTTAAAATTAAAGTGGAGCCAGGCCTGAAGGATCCAGAGTAGACAAAGCCAGATAGCTTTTCTCAATGACCTTTAACCTGGCTTGATGGGCAGACACAAGCGAAACTTAACTGTAGCTATTTCTTGTAAATGTTTATATTAAACAAAAACAGAACTTAATCGATCAGGAGCAGCCAGTGCACTTACATAACTAGGGACTTTCCAGTGCCGGAGACCAAATCAGACAGCTCTGTGACTATCCCCAGTCACATGCTGAGGTTGCTTCACTTCCGTGCCTGACTTATAAAGGCCTCCCCGTCGCACTCCCTCAGGAGCCCCTGGACCACTTCTGACTTGGAGTTGCCTGGTTCGTGATTGTGATTTGATCCAATACACTCTAAAATGTGATTGTGCCTCGGTTTACCTTTTAACAATAGAAAATGACCAAATGTAGTGAATTTACTGTAATTCGGGTTATGAGATTCACTTGCTGTTCTCAGTAAAATCACGTGAGCTCTCTACACAATAATCATTCGTGAGCTCTCTACACAATAATCATTCATGCATTGTTATCATGTCCTTGTAGTCTTGTAACTTTAGCACCTCCGGGTGGTGTGACCCATTAGCCTGCACGAGCCATGGGATTTCTCATCACCATCTTCTTGAACATTATCTTTTTTTTTTTTTTTTTTTTGAGAGAATCAATTTTATTTAGTTTTTCATGTGGCTTTCATTGCTCTGACACTTCACTGTGTACATGGTGCTGGTGTTCGAACCCACGTCCTCACACATGTCACACAAGCACCGTAACCACTGAGCCACCACTCCAGCCCCCAGCATTATCTTTTCTGCAACGTGATTCCTATCATGATTGAACTGTGTGCCCTACCAAAAAAGATATGCCAGAGTCCTAACCCCCAGTTCCTCAGATCTAATGCTACCAGTATCCTTATGAAAAGAAGAAATGTGGATTCAGAAATGGACACACAGAGAGGACAACATGAGACACATAGGCAGAAGGTGACCGTGTGCGCTCCAAGGAACACCAGACATGCTGGTGAACACCGGAAGCTGGAAGCAGCAGGAGGGGCGCTCTTAGGTGCTGTTAGAGAGTGTGGCCCTGCTGGTACCTTCCTGAACTGTGAAAGTATATATTTCTATTGCTTAAAGTCACCTAGCTTGTGGTGCTTTGTTAATACAGCCCTAGGAAACTCAGATAGTCCCCCAGCCAAGCTCCTAGCAGGAGGGAGGGATCATAGCCAACAGGAGGCTTTCTTGCCAGCTTGACTTTCTGCAGTGATGCCCAGAGTTGCCAGACTCTTCCAAGGTCAGATGGACCAGGTTCCCAGCCTTGAGGTTTTAGCTTCATGTCAACTGTCCATAATTACGGATGTCTGTCTTTTGGTGGTGCTGGGGATCAAACCAAGGGCCTTGTACATGCTGAGCAAGCCCTCCGCCATTGACCTACAACCCCAGCTCATTCTGGGCGTTTAACATTGCTGATAATACAGCTCTCTGTTACTAAATAATCAGAGTACATACTGACAGTCATGGGGCTTGGTCTTGTGCATGGATCAGGCCTCGGCTGTGTATACTCTTGCTGTCAAGTAGATTGAAGCAAAAACTTCTGCCATGTGCAGTGGGCTGAAATTTTACACCTCTGACAAAGCAATCTACCGCTCCCTTGGCCTTCTCCAGTCAGCACCGGCAAGGAGCCACGTTTCCCTGGGAGCTGGTCTTTGGCTGCTGCAATCTGATCTGAGTGAGGGTCGACCAGCCTCATTGGCACCTGCAGTCTCTGTCTGTAATGAAGCAGCCACATTGGTTTTAGGGAACCGTCAAGTTCATCAAGCTCCTTGGGCGCCCTCTAGTGGCTGCACTGGCACCGGAATCCCCCTAATTTAATAGGCCTCAGAGGAGCTCTGCAGGCCAGTGGCACTGACCAGGTGACCAGGCAACCTGCGTGAACTCTGGTGGGAAATGATCCACCTGCTAACAAGGTCCTGCAGCCAAATTTCCAAATGCTTCCAGTTATGAGGCTGGAGACCTGGGGCCTGGGGAAAGGGCTTCCTATTGACTGACTCGGTTCTGGGTTTTCTTCTGACCCAGAATTCCATAGAAGTTTAAAATACATAGAATTGTTGACCTTATTTGGATCCTGAAATAAATTGTAAAAAGGCATATGACATTGTGAGCTAATCGGATTTTGAACACGGATTAGGTATTTGATGATATTAAGGACTTACAGTGACGGAAAATGACCCCTTCTTCCTTTAGATGAGTCATATGCAGGAAGCTTCTCAGATGGATAGGCAGGCCCCTCTCAGCTGGGTCTCAGATAGGATCAGTGTTATAAGAATCATCGCCCAAATGGCCTAACTAGTCACCTTTCCCTTGAAGCTCAAGATTGAGAGGCCAAAGAGCACTTGAGAGGATGGGAAGCCTTTGAAGCTTTATTCCCTCGACCCCAGTGGAATTCAAGTCAATGAGACACAAGGGGACAGGCACTGGTGCCTTCTGGGAGAGATGGTCTTGGCAATGGGAGAAAGTCCTTCTTGCCACCTTCAGTCTTGTCAGGCCAGGTATCTAGCAGCATCTGCTAATCTGAGGGTGGGCGAGGCTGATGTGCTGAGGCCCACGGAGCAGGATCTCTGGATTAAGGGCTGCCAGCACACTGGAGGATGTGGGTGCTACACTATAATCCCAAGAAGGATGGAACTGTATGAGTACCACATCCTGGAGGCTGCCAGACCCTGGCAGGACAGACCTTGACTCTTCAGGAGGGAGACTGGAGGCTGTGTCTCTGGGGATTCTGTCTGGCCCAAGATGAAAGCCCTAACGATACTGACATAAGAGGCTGCTCCAAATATGCTCCAGCCACATCCTCTCCAGAGAAGCTGAAAGTTGACAAGCTCATGCTGTGGACTCTGAGAAGGGGGATCAACTCAGCCTGATGCTCCTGGGACTTCCTTGGTTTCAGCGCTGAGCGTTTGCCATACTGGGACAGCCCTCAGTGCTGGTCAGGCAGCTTCCTCTCCTTTCCAGTCCCTCCTTCTTGATCATGGGAAGGACAGCCAAGAGTAACCCAAACCCGAGAACAGCTTCTGCCATCCGGAAGGGCGAGACCAAAAGGAATCTGCCGAACAAGCAGCATGGAGAGAGATTATGTAGGAAGGAGAAAAATGATCAAAACCATTGCTACATAGGGAGGAAGGAGGGGATGTGGCCTCCAGTAACACAGAAGCAGAGTGCTAAGGCAAGAAGTGAGTATTCCTTCTTTCAGTCATTTATTCAGTCAATGGCCAAATATTTCTGAGATCCACCTAGTTAAAAGGATGTCAGGAATATCACACAAGTGTCAGACATCCTGTCTTGAAGGATTTTCCAGTCTACTTGATTGCCCAGAGCAGGAGAGAAGGACTTGAAGTGGTTTTGTTCTGTGGAGGAAGGGACAGAGTGTTAGGCATTTCAGCTCATTCCACAGCTCAGGCAGATGCACGGACTCCCAGCATTTTGAATGCCATTCGAATTTAGAAGACGTATTGATTACAACTAGGCCTGCAGCAATTCCGAGTAACGATACGCTCTTATGTAGTATTTCTTTTTCTAATAGGAAAGGAACTCATAAAATAATTGACATCTAATTCTACACCTTCTGTTCTTCCTATTATTAGCAGATATTTTCATTTTTCTTTTTATTAATATATAACTTACATATACTGAAATTCACCTTTAAAATTGTACTGTCTGTGAGTTTAATCAAAGACATACAGTTTTGTAACCACCACCATAAGCAAAAATAGAAGAGTCCTCTTGCCCCTGAATATTGTCAGGCTCCCTTTATAGTTAACCCCAACCCTCTTCCTTACCCTTGATAACCAGCTGTTTTCAATCCCCATAGTTTTGATTTTTCCAGATGTATTTATTTTTAAGTACATAAAATATTTCAAATGTTCAAATGAGTCTAGAAAATGAAAGAATTCACACCGCACATACCCATCATCCTGATTAAGCACAGGTTAGCTTTCTGCTGTATTTCCTCTAGATGCATTTTTGTTTGTTTAAAAAATAAAATATTGTAAACACAGTCCCCTGCACACCGTTTCCTTCCTCCCTTTTATCCAAGTTTCATCCATGTTCTTAATTTTTTAACAACATGCTTGGGTCTACAAATGGTGCATCGTACCCTTCGTTTTTAAGCCCTATGTAATTGGATCCCTACTACGTTGTCCTTTCAAAAATGCTTTTCCCCATTAAACATGGTTCATAGAACCAGGCCATTAATTTGGAACGCTAATTCTCTTCGGTATTGTATTTAAAATGGTTAGCCATTCACCAGTTTGTAGACAGGCATTTGGATTGTCTTCAGTTTTTCTGTTGCGAAACTGTACCCTGGTGGAGATGTCTTAGGAGAGCCGCAGCAGAGTCAGCCTCACTGATGGTGCTGGGCAGTTTTCTGAAGGGATTTGACCAGTTCTCACCTCTGCAAGTAACGTACGGAGTCGATAGTAGTTCTTCAGTGCCTCCCCACCACTTGGCACTGTTAACTTGTTGGTTTCCTGCCTCCCTGGAACTATAAATGTGCTAGAATATACGTCACTTTGCATCTGCCTGTCCCCCAGGGTGGGCGGTGATTTCCATGGGGGCGTTGGCCATTCAGTTTCCTCTTCACTGATAACCTACCTTATTCTTTGCCCATATTTCCATAGGTGCCCGTCTTTTTATTTTATTTATTATATTTTATTTTTTTAAGAGAGAGAGAGAGAGAGAGTGTGTAAATTAATTTTATTTAGTTTTTCATGTGACTTTCATGGCTACAACACTCTATTGTGTACGTGGTACTGGGGTTCTAACCCGCATCCTTGCTCATGCCAGGGAAGCGCTCAAACTGCTGAGCCACTGCTCCAGCCCAGATGTTTGGTTTTTTATTACTGATTTTGAGATATCTGTTTTGTTTTCCGAAAATTAATCATTTGTCAATTATTTTCTCCTGATCTGGTGCAATCTGGTGCAACTTAATATGTGATATTTCTCCTATGAAAGTTTTAAACTTTAATGTAGGCAAAATTATTAATCTTTTCTTTTGGTTTAACCTTTTTTGGATCTTATTAATGGAAGCCATAGAAATGTTCTTTTGTATTTTCTCCATGAGGAGAAAGGCTCTGGGGAAGCATCCCCGTCCCATGGGGCAGTCCTTGGAGTTCTTGGGGAGGCGGATTCGTGAGGTTAAAGCCATTCTCAATGGGGAAGGTCTTCTTTCTCACAGGGGAGATTTGTACAGGGCTAGAGTCTAAACATTCTACAGTGTGCAGGATGGTTCGCTCCCTACCACGCCCTGCAAGGAATTATACAATAAAGATGCCAATAGTGCCCAGGTTGAGAAGCTTGACTCAGAGGATGGTGGCAATGACCGCCATGGTCACAGGACTGTGAGCACCAAGGTGCAAAGCTTTAGACAGAAAGGACTTAGCGTGACTGTCAGCACTGAGTAACACTGGGCCGTGCTGTGCTAAACCTGACCAACACATCCTGGGCCAAGTGTGTCTATTGGACAGTCTACTGAGGGACTAAGACCACCAAACAAGCTAACGTTTACCCTACTCACAATAGGAGGAGGAGGTGCTGTTAGGGCCTTTTAATCAGACCTTATTGGCATGCTAATGACTCTACCCTGTAGTTATGGTATTATGTGCTGTTTTGTAAGGCACTCCACATTTTCTGGTCCTAGGCAAATTATCAGCCAACTTCTGTGTTCATTAAGGAGTTCCTGCTATCTTTATAGACAGAGAGTAAGAGTGTCATTGTTTCCTCCCCTATACAAAAGACCATATGACAAGATGAGGGTGTGTGTGCTCTGTCACAGAACCTTTCCAATAGACTCCCCTGAAGAGCTTTTGAAAAATCCAGGCTTCTACGATAGACTCCCAGTATTGGGGTTTGGAGGTAGTGGATGTGGGAGTCCGTACTTTTTTCAAAAGTTCCCAAAGGTATTTGTTTCTCTTTCACTCTCTGTCTCTCATTAATTTTATTTAGTTTTTCACCTGCTTTTTTACCTGCTGTGACACTTAGTTTTGTACATGGTGCTGGAGTTCAAACCTGGTCCTCGCGCATGCTAGCTAGGCAAGTGCTGTAACCACTGAGCCACTGACAGGACCTGTTCTACATCTCTGAGCCTGAATCTATGATGTTTATATGCAAATAACAACTTCTCCAAGACATGTGCAGTCTACAGCTCAAAGTGAAATTTTTCTTGCCTAAACGAGTTCCCTGATAGGCTCACATTGGGATCCACCCTGGGATCCACTAAGTCCCCAGGTGTCCTGTGGGCAAAGATTTCCTCCATAATAAGTTTGTCCGGGAAGTTGGGGCACAGATTCTCTGGAATGAGCTTTCATTCATTCACACACACAGGCCAGCATTCATTCATTCACATCTTTCATGTTCAATAGGCATTTATTTGTTCCTGCTACATGCCAGCCACTGTGCCAAGCTATGTGAATGTAATATGGAGAATGTGCAGTTTCAGCTCTTTGATCTTATAGGGCCCTGGGCAAGGATGATAACAAGCATATCAAAAAATACATAATTACACTTTAGCAGAGAACTGTGACAGCATGACCTTAGCTGAGAGGCCAGAGATGGATAGAAACTAATCTTCAACCAAGATTTGAAAGGATACGAAGGCTAATGTATATGGAGAACTCATCACATGCTAGGGACAGGTCTAAGCACTGCAGAAACCACAACATCTAAACCCAACACAACCTTCCCAGGCAAGTACTCCCACCATCTTGATTTGCATTTAGAGAAACTGAGGCACAGAGATAAGTCACTTGTGCAAGATGGGGCACCACATGGGTTGCCTCTAGAGCCCCCTCTCAGCCTCCAAGTTCTGATGGCTTTTGGGATGAATAGATTAACTAGGAAGAGTGGGGTTGGCAGGGAAGGGAGGCTTTTGAAAAATTCTTTCCAGAATTTTGGCTGTGACAGGCTGGAAGCTGGAGTGTGATGGGGGCTTTGAAGATGGGGCTTTGACTTAGTATGCTTGCATTGACGATACTAATCAAGGAGGCTTCAGGGAGGACCTTCCAACAAGACCTGGGTGGTCCAAGGCTCCTCCAAGCCTGCTGCTTTCTCTTCAGTGACAATCTCTCTCTCCCCCCTTTTTTTTAGAGAGAGAGACAAAGAGAGAGAGAGAGAGAGAGAGAGAGAGAGAATCGATTTTATTTAGTTTTTCATGTGGCTTTTGTTGCTCCGACACTTCATTGTGTACGTGGTGCTGGGGTTTGAACTCGTATCCTTGTGCATTTCAGGCAAGCGCCATAATCGCTGAGCCACGGCTCTAGCCTGACACTAGGTCTCCCAACATTTCTCAGGAGGCCCCACTTGCTGCCCCCCAGATGCAGTAAACATGGTTGGACTCTCTGTGGGTCTGGGCCAGAACCACAGAGGACCCTTGCAGAGCCAGCAACTGTGGCTTTCACATCCACACTGGGGATGGTTGGAGCTCTGAACAGTGAGCTCGTGTTGTCTTCCTTTGGTATCAAATGGGGCTCACAGCCTCATACAGCCTTCTGAGACATGTAGAAACCCCTTCTTAGAAACGTGGTGTAAATATACAATGGAGTTTTGTTCAGCCATAAAGAAAAAATGAAGTGATGTCATTTGCAGAAAAATGGATGGAACTTGAGAACATTATGTTAAGCAAAATAGGCCCAACTCAGAAGTTTAAGGGTTGTCTGCTTTCTTTCACATGTGGGAGTGAAAGAGAAAAACGGTGGTAGTGGTGGGAATCTCAGGAAAATTGAAGGGAGATCAGTAGAGAAGAAGAAATGGACCATGGGGAGGGATGAGGAGAGGGAGAGGAAATGCTGGGGAATGATATTGGCAAACGTATGTTTTCATATTGTGAGATGTACAAATATATAACACAAAGCCCACCATTATGTACAACTATGATGCACCAATAAAAATATGGAAAAAAGATGTATGGCATTAAAAAGAAATTCCTTCTGGGCTGGAGCAGTGGCTCAGCGGTTACAGCGCTTGCCTGACATGCACAAGGATGTGAGTTCAAACCCTGGCACCTCGTACACAACGAAGCATCCGAGGAATGAAAGTCACATGAAAAACTAAGTAAAGATTGCGTCTCTCTCTCCCCCTTCTTTAATAATCAATCAATCAGTCAGTCCCTTCTTAGGACTGCCTTATACACAGTGAACTCGAGACAAGCGTGCGTCAGGTTACCTAGCAAGCCGGTGTCCAGCATGACCAACTGAACCCAAGTCCCACAAGGGACTTTATTTTACCCCGAGTAGGTCCCCACTACCGTCTCCACGTTGGAGGTGCAAATGTGTCCCATGGGCTCCTTTTACACAACCCCTGTGAGGGACAGCAGGAGCCTGTTAAGGGTACAGACACTCCACCCTTAGTGCTTACTGTGGGGAGCGTTGGAGACGCTAACTGAATGTAAAAAATTCAAAACGCTGTGCTCCACCACAGCCTGACCGGTAGACGTTTGGGTGCTGGAAACACCAGCTGCAGAAATTTGATTTTTCAGTTGCAATTTTGTACAAAGCACATATGCAGGTTGAAAGAACTATGATGAAGAAGATAAAGAGGTTGAGAGCTCCTAGGATTAAGCAAACATCGGCAGGACTTCTCCCAGGGGCAGGTGGGATGGTGGCGACAGGGACCAGGGCAGATGGGAACAGCAGCAGTTTCTGCCTGAGCAGCTGCTGGAAGCCAGGGAAGAGGGAGGAAAAGAGATTTGTAGTGGAACTTTCCTTTTCCTGGACTGTGCCTTCCCAGCTGCCAGGGTTGTGTCCCCTTTTGGGATCTCCGTGGGTCTCAACCCCCTCCTCGGTGAGCAGTGCGTGGACAGCAGTAAGTGCAGGAGCTAGAGCCGTCTGCTCTCCAGCTGCGCCTTTTCCTTAGTGATAACTTCTGGGCTGGAGAAGAGCGTGGGCACCTCCTGCTAGGACTCCACTCTGTCCTGGCAGAAAGACCCCCAGGTGCATGCTGAAGCCACATGCAGCTGGCATCCAGGGGTTTTATGGAGCTTCATGAGGTTCAGAGCTCCACCTTGCAGGTAAGAGGACTGCTGCCACTAAGGAGAGATGGCACTGAGGCTCAGTCACCAGGGAAGAAGTTTGAAGAGATAAAGTTGAGTACATGCAAGTGCTGAGCCCTGCTCGCGCCTGTGGATGTGAACAAATGCAGGAGCAGAATCCGGACACTTTAGCTGCATGTGCCTAGGTGACCACAAGAGGGCAGCAGCTGAGAAACCCACAGAAGGCCCTACTGCCTTCAGGAAAGGCACCAGAAGATTCCTTGAAAAACTTGTTCATCTGTGAGTAGAAAAGCCAAAGGGTATTGATGGTTTCCTTTTATTTTTATTTTATAAAGAGAAAGAACTTTATTTCTTTCTTCATTTGGCCTTTGTTTCTGTGTTCGTGGTGCTGGGTTTGAACCTGGGTCCTCAAGCATGCCAGACAAGTGCTCTACCACTGAGCCACTTCAGCCTAAATGTTTCCTTTTACATGGACTGTCCATTTAAAGTTTAGAAAGCTCAAGTATGGGTTGCACTTAATCCTTTTGGAAACATAGCTTTTATTTCTAATATATTTATTATTTTCAATAGAAAACAACCTATCTTTCAGTGACTTTCACTGTCTTTGCTCTGAGGAACTCAAAATAAAACCTGATGTTCTATTTAGTCTTCATTCTTTGAGATGAGGACTGCCTGTCAAAGTCGCTGGGTCTTTAATGCCAGGTGCATCAGTCAAATGCCTGCTGTGCCCGCCCCACCTGGGCTAAGGGGCAATGCTGGCTCCTTGGTGGTGGAGATCCCTTGAGAAGCCTCTGGCATTCTTGGGTTGGAGGATGGCTGGGAGTCCTGTTCAGCCCCGGCTTCCAGGACCTCTGATCCCAGTCAACCCTGGGGCCAGCCCAGAGATATCACAAACAAGGATGCACAGGGAATCTGCAGTGACTTCTGCACTTAAGAAAGGTCAGAGTGCCCTCTGGGATGGCTTTGGGACTGGGGGCTCAGGGCTTCCTGCCCTCCGGCATTGCCAGGCTCTCAAGCTGGCTTCCACACATCCTTCTGGAAGCTTCACTGGTGCGTCTTGGAGTCTTGATTGGAGTACTGCAATGTGGATAATGAAGGTTTCATTGTGACCACAGTGAGATGCGAGTGTAGCTAGATTAGGTGGCACTGGCTAAGGCAGACTCCAGGGACAGGCTGAAGGAAAGTTGTCTAAGCAAGTCATCCTTCAAGTGGTCCCTAGGTCATCATTGGAAATGTCACCGCTCCATCCCTCCCCAACCTCTGGCATTGGAGACCCTGGGGCTGGGCCCAGCAGTCAGCCTTTCCACAGGCCCTCCGGGTGATTCTGATGCTCTCTCAACTTTGAGAACCAGTAAATCATTAGTTGGGTAGAAATGTGCATGTTTGTAAAGCCAGGTGCAGCTTGGTGTAGAGAGGAAATAAGAGAGAAGATAGAAAAAGTAAAAACTGAGAAGGAAAAAGTTTACAGGCGAGCCTGTGATGACCTCCCTCTGTGCCTACCGGGTGTGAGAAATGACGGTGTCACCTGCCCTGGAGGTGTTCCCAGCAGCTTTGCATCTATCCAGAGCTCTCCACTCTGCTGTGTCCAATTTATTTGGCTAAAAACAACTCTCGTGGTAGTGACCTTTTATTCAGCTAATATTACTCTCCTCCCTGCCTCCAAGGCACCCAGAGGAGTTGGAGGACTGATGAAAATCCTAAATCTGCTAAATGCCAAAGGCTTCCCAAACACTGTGTACCTTGCAGAGAGGGTATCTGGGTTTCTTTTTATTGGAATTTCAGATTATTGAAAGGTTATCTGTCTCCTGCCCCTAGAGGGGATTACAATAAAACAGAGGCAGGAGAGAGAGCAGGCTGTAATGTGCAAAGTGTGCTTTCCTCTCAGCCAGCCGTGCTCGTCCAACTGTGGTGAGGGCAGCCCGTGGGAAGGCTCCTGAGCCCTTCCGGAAAATGCCATAGGAGCTGGGAGGCTGGAGCGGATGTGGATGGCTGGCCAGCTGCTCCTCCCAGGATGAAGGGTTCTCCAGCATCCTCCTGAGGATCTGACTCCTTCTCGACTTCTGCAGCCCCACGACTGGGGTTTCGTGTGACTGTTGCATGCCTCAGTTTCCCTTTCTGGGACATGACGTAATGGCCTTTATACCTCTGGCATCCAGAATACTGCTTCCACCCATCTCTGGTCCTCCTGAGCTCTTTTCTGTGTTACCGCTATCTCCACTCCTTGGATTTCTTTTCTCATCCATCTATTTTGTACTGTTTCATTATTTCAAATTAATTTTAATTTCATTCAGCAAGCCACTCCCCTCCCTTGTTGAGCTCCCCATCCTTGAGGTAGAGTAGAATTGGAAGTTAAAAGACTAGATTTTTGAATGTTTAAGCCAACCACCTGAGTCAAGCCTCAGTTTCCCCATCTGTCAAGTGCTTACCATACACAAGACAGGATTATCTCATTTAATCCTCATAGTGACTCTTAGAAATAAGTACTAAATGATTTTTTTCAAGTAGACACTACTAAGAGCTCTATTTTACACTTGAGACAGTGAAGCTGTGTGGGTCACCAACATCACACAGCTAGTGAGTGGCAGGGCTGGGATGACAGGCAGTCCGACTCCACACTCAGCTCCACTTAGTATTCCAGTGGCTCTTCCTGCCTTGCAGTTCTGTTAAAGGATGGAAGTGACACACGTCTGTGAGAACCTTTTGAAAAAGACAAAGTGCCATGGACGGGGAGCAAAGTCTGCTGTATTTCTCAAGCTAGTCGGGGACCCCCCTCTCCAACTTTCCATCACCCCTGTCCAGGTAGAGTTTCCATTCAAGTTGCTATGTTTAACCCAAGTGAGGAAATAAGAAGGAACAAAAGGAAAAATGGTTTAAAAAATCGGAAGCAAAAATTCTCAAACAGAAGGCACGGCTGAGTCTGAAGTGGAGGCTGTAAGAGGTGAGGGGTGGGGATGCAGGACAGGCCCTCCTTCCTCAGGGCAGCCAGGAGACCTCTCCAGGGCATGCTGATGCTACAGGGACTGGGCCCCAACCTCACTTCCTTCAAAAGGAGTTTTGCCCTCCACTTAGAATTCTCTTCTCCACTCTCCTTTCTCACTCTCCGACTCCCTGTGGGAGAGGGACTGCAATTGTCCCCCAACATCCATCTTCTCCTTCCTGTTAGCCGCCCCGCAGGCACCATTCCGCAGCCTCCACGGCAGGGACAGCCGTGTGACCAGGCTCCACCAATGGGTGGTGAGAGGCTGCAGTCTCCTCCACCTGGGAGGAAGGACCAGGACTGCGCTGACCTCCTGGCCTCTTCCTTCTTCCTGCAGCCTGGGTCTCTAGCATGGTCATCCCTGACCGTCCACACAGCCATGGCCTTGTCCTCCCTCTTCTTATTCAAACTCTCCCCTCTTCATCTTCCACCCACTGCAAGGTTCTAGAATCTTCTGTACTTGGAATTCCTCAGCACTCACACAAATACTGGAGCTCTCCTTACCTTAATTAAAAGAAAGATAGGAGAATGTGAATCTGATTGCCTCCATCTTAGACAACCAGTTTCAAGCAATTATTAAAAAATAATTTTTTCATTTTAATTATAAAATATTTTTTTATTTATTAGATGGATATAGAGATACAATTGAGGGGGAAACATTATCAAACATTCAAGAGCCAATGTATATATGCTTAGTTATCCAGGGCTAATGCCACATCATGGATGTCCAGCTTGGGTTCCCCCTGTTGC
>PVKS010014072.1:0-49223 GCA_004027875.1 Aplodontia rufa | reverse complement strand
CCAGATGTCTTCTACGGGTTTCCTGTAAAGGTTTTTACTCATCACAGAAGCTGAGCAAACAGACCAAGTGGTTGAGAGGTGACTTACCAGTTTCTCGCAGGGGGAACGGATGTCTCAGCTCCTCTGGCCAACTGAGCTGTGCAAATTGAACCTACAGCTGGTATAGAAGTAGGAAATGCACAGTTTCTCTTGAAGGGGGCGGAGATTAGTGAATAAGTATATTGCAAGGAAAAACATCGGAGAACAGTTCTTCTTTTCCTTTCTAATTTGCATATAAAGTCAGCTAGAGAACAGAGCTCTGGCTCTGTTTTCCAGCTTCCCTTATTCTATTGTTTCACTTTTGTTCTCTGCTCATCCCACTACTCAGAGTCTTTTTGAAAGGAGGAAGAACTAAAGGATGTTAGAAAGAGAAGGACACGTATCAATCCAATCAAAAGCCCACGTTTGAATAAAAGAAATTGCTGTCCCAGAGGCAAAGGATTTGTAGAAGATGTCAGGAACTAGCGAGGGTAAGGCTGATCGGGCGAGAGAGTCGGATTCTCTGAACAGGAGCCCTTGAAAAAGCCGACTTGCACCAACTTCATTTTCAGAGGGGAGCCCTACTTTTTATTTATTTATTTATTTTAAAGAGAGAAGGACAGTGTGAGAGAGACACACACAGAGAGAATCAATTTTTATTGAGTTTTTCACATGACTTTTGTTGCTCTGACACTTAGTTGTGTACGTGGGTGCTGGGGTTTGAACCCGCGGACTCGCGCATGCTGGGCAAGCGCCATAACCACTGAGCCACCACTCCAGCCCCGGAGCCCTACTTTTAACATGCGCCCCCTTACCCCACTCTCCTTCCCTCTCCCATCCCACCATGGCTCATTCCCAGCGCTAGTTTTCTTTGTCAACTAAAGCAGCTGGTTGTGTAAAGGGCTTTGACCATAGGTTCCCCTGTGAACCAAGCACATTTCCCGTCTTTCTCTGGATCTAGTATCCCACCGAGCACGTCATCACGCATTTCTGTGCACTTCCCTACAAATCAGAGAGTGTTTATGAGTGCCCACACTGCATCAGGTTGACAGGTGACTGAGTTCCTTAATCCAAGGACATGACTTATTTGGAGATATACATTTTGTTTTTATGGTCAAGTTCACGATTCTAGAATAACACTGTGAATTCCTGCCAGGCTCTCTTGGTGGTTGGTGACTTATCCCCAAACCCCAAACCAATGTCAACAGAGCTTGGAAAACAGCAGAGAGCTGGTCAGGAGTCTCAGGGGCACCCCTGGGCTTCCATGACTTCAGATATGGATTAAGAAGCTGTGGTCTATGATCTATGGGAAGACAAAGGAGACTCTGGAAAGCAAAATAAAGGTCCCTGAACCTGTGGAGCTGGCCTAGCACACAGCCTGAGCAGGTGGCCTCTGAGCTAGACTGCCAGGCGTGAAGCCCGTCTCTTAGCTTTCTCATCTGGGTATTGGGCTGAATAAGAGCAGTTGCTTCATGCGTTTGTTGGAAGATTATTTGAGGCATCCACAGCCAGCATTCAGCACATACTGCACACACAATAAAAACCAAACTCTTAGAAACTCTCTCAGTGATTTATTTTATAAATAAACTTTAACACTTTTGTTTTTCCCTAATAAAACAAGCTCCCTGGGGTTCTTATCTGGAGCAGATAAGAATCAGCAAAGTAGAAACTGAAAAGGTGAAGCCACGGGTGGCCAGTGTTTGGAAAATAAAAGAAATGAGTGCTGAGAAAAAACCAACAAAGTACAGAAATAGCTCAGCAATCAAGAACCTCCCTGCCTGGGGGCGTCCAGCTAGCTGTGTTCCAGCGGTGCTCAGTACTTGGTTAGCAGGAGGACAGTGAATGGGTGAGAAAATGTTCAAGTTCATCCCCTCGATGCAATTCAAAGGCACTGGTGGAGGACCACAGTTATGCTGCTGGATTTAATCTGGCTTCATTATTTACTACTTGACTCTAGACAAAATTATTGAATCTCTCCAAACCTAGTTTTCTGATCTGTAAAATAAGATTAAAAAACAAACCCCAAACATAAACCTACTCTGTATGTCTGTGGTCAAGGTCAATGAGACAATGATGCACAGAAAACAGCCTTTTCAGATTCCTGCCCTCTGTGGGCTGTTCAAACAGAAATACAAAGGATGCTTCAGGAAGAGTTGCGAACTAGGCAACCAAGGAAGGAACACAACTACAGTTTGGGTTCTTTGAAGGACAGCTCTGTGTTCACTGGTATTGCACTTGGGTGAAACTCTCGGGCAAACATTAAGTTGCTGTGCAGAGCTGGGGATTGGCCTGTGTTCTGCATTGCTGTCATCAGGATGGCTGAGGACGTGAGAGCATGCTCGTCCCCAGAGGGCAGTGTGGAGTAGCGGAGCAGGCTCAGAGTCACAGGGTGCCTGGTGGCAGGACTTTGGCTGGTTACTTCCCCTCTTTGAGTTTCCATTTCCTCATCAGTCAAGTGATGCTCTCAGCCTGGGGGCTGCTTCTACCTTAAATAGAACATGACTCCATGAGGTTTGGAAAATGCACACTGGAAGAAAAACAGAGTGGGAATCATAGGGTGAAAGGAAGAAACACAGCTCAGCGGGATGTTAACCCTCTCTGGAGTGTCTGGTCCAAAGATCCGTTCCGGCCGCCTCTGGGATGGGGATTCACCTCAAGAATGTGCAAGGAAGTGGGGGACCATGGGAAAATCTTTAGTAATTAATAAATGAAACTTTGTTCTGGATACAAAAATAACAAATGGGCACAGAACATACTGTGACTTAGTTTCTCCTGTCTGCTTTCTACTCTGTCCTTCCCTGTTTGCCTGGCTCGCTCTCTCTCATTGTGTTCAGACACCCCCTGAGAAACCATCCTTCGATCCGTTTCTCACCCTAGACTTGGTACTCATATTGGAAAGCCACTCACACCACCCCTTTTTTGGAGCCCTGGCCAGTTTTAAAGCAGCTGCTCCATGTCTCTCCCCGCTGTTCTAAGAGTTTCTCTTTCTCCTTACCCACACCGCCTTTGGCCGTAGGTGCCAAGTGCCATCAATAGGTTGGGGAGAAGGCTGCTGCTGCTTCTTAGGTTCAAATGGCCAACTACAGGAGCACAGTGAAGTAAAACCCTGCTATACAGCAGCTTTTTAAAAAATATTTGGGGCTTGAGTTGACTTCAGGTCATTATGAGTTGATAGTGAGATGAGCCATAAAAATAGCAAATGATTTTTAAATTTTTAAATTTTTTAAATTTTTTTAAAGAAAGAGGAAGAGAGAGAGAGAATCAATTTTGTTTAGTATTCATATGGCTTTCATTGCTCTGACACTTCGTTGTGTACGTGGTTCAAACCTATGTCCTTGTGCATGCCAGGCAAGTGCCGTAACCACTGAGCCACTGCTCCAGCCCTGGGTTTTTTTTTTTTTTTTTTTGAAAATGAATGTCTAATTAAAAAACTAACATGTGCTCGTTGCATGAAATTGGGGACAATAGAAAGTAGGAAAAGATTAGGCAAATTCTCACACTCTTGCAGCAGTCCCTCTTAGAGATGTTTCAATTCCCATCTTTTCCCATGCACACTTTTGTTTTTTTAAAAAGAGGGTCAGTGAGAGAGACAGAGAGAGAGGGAGAGAGAATCAATTCTATTTAGTTTTTCATTTGGCTTTCGTTGCTCTGACACTTTGTCGTGTACACGGTGCTGGGATTTGAACCCGCATCCTCGCTCATGCCAGGCAAGCACCGAAACCACTGAGCCGCTGCTCCTGCCCCTGCATATATGCTTTTTGATTGTTCTCATGCATCTACCATTCTATATGATGCTGCTTTTTAGCTTTTTACGTTGCTCAAGGTGACAATATATGCATTTCCTTATGCGATTAAAATTCCAGTTCTTTAATTACTGCTTTCATTGAGGTTTCGCATACAGCGAGGTGCATGGGCTTGGGCCCAAAAGCTGGGTGAGTTGCAGTTTGCATAAGGCCTTGCAGCCACCACCCAGCTTGAGGACTGTCTTCGATATGACCCAAAAAGGCGCCTTTTGCCCTGCCTGGAGGTAAGGGCCCTCTTGGACTTCATGTAGATTGATTCACCTGTTCTTCAACTTCATGTGACCCCAGAGGCTGTCGCCTCCCGCATGGCTTCTTTCCTGCACCATCACCCCATCAACTATACCTAACAGTGCCCTAGTCCTGGACTGCAGGCTCTCTCTGTGGTCTGCTAATATGAGCCATGCTGTACTGTTGCCACTATCAATGCTTTGATGTCCTGTCAAAGAGGAAGCTCCTAGTGTCCCCAAAGCCACCTTTGCCAGGAGAGCCAGAGAATCCCCATGGTGCTCGCAGAATTAGGAGGTACTCGCTTCCCTCAGTGTCACCTGCATGCCTCAGTGATGGTGTTTGGGTCCTGGGACTCCTACCACTGCCTCTTCACCTTCTGTCTCAGACACCTGTCATTGGGGAGGGGAGTGCGTTGGGAGGTGACCACACGGCTGTCATTCCCCTTTGTCCTCTGGACCCTTCTCAGTATAACCCTCTTTTCATTCTTCATAGGCCTTGTGAAAAATCTCTAACCGAGCAAGCCCGGCAGGTGTCCATATGCTCAGCTGTGCCTGGGCATGGCGGAATCCCCATGACTCAGCTGAGAAGGCCGCACTGCGTGTTGGCGATATTTCTTTCAGATCCGTGCCAAGACATGGAGCTCAGGTGACCTGAGGTGTGGCCACAGAAATCCAATGCACTGATGGAGGTGCGCGTAGACCCACTGTCCTCCTAAGTGGGTTGGGCCACACCTCCAGCTCTATATTTAGTTCTGTGCATAACAGGATATTAGGTAGGGCTCTTCTGGTTGCCCTAGAACGGCAACCATGGCCTAAGGGTGAGGGCAAAGAGGTGTGCCCCACTGTTCTAGAGAAAACCACTGACACCTGAGGTCAGACACCTCTCCAGGGCTTACTGAGAGGTGACACAACCAGTCCTCTGCCTCCACCCAGCACACCATCCCCTTCCACCCCAGTCTTCGCAAGGAGCCTCTTGTGGAGAATGGTGGTGTTGATGGAAAACACGTGGAGTCTCTTTCCTCAAAGTCCTGATTCTCTGAATCAGGTGAGGAATGGGGACTCATCAAAGAGAAGGCCAGCACGCCTCTCCTGGAGGGTCTTCATGGGCAACCTCCAGCTGAGCAGGGGACAAGGGATCAGACAGAAGGGGCTGCCAGGGTGACCCTAGGATGCACTTGCCCCTGAGTCACCTGGCCACCACAAGAGGTTGCTGGGCTAGAGTTGTCATACTGGATCTGAGAAATAGTAGGCTGCAAGAATTTTAGACCTTTCATGTCTAAGAAATAAGCACTGGGAGCCTCACCAGTTCTGGGCTCTCTGAAGGGAGCACACAGGAGTGTCTGCCTCTCTGGAAGCATTTTGGCCATCGTGGCAGGGGAACTACGGAAGGGACCAATTGGAAAAGATGCATTTGTCCTTTGCCTAATTCTCTCCCCTTCCTCTCAATGCCTTATTCAGAAGAGGTCTCCTTGAGGCAGGCCACTAGCCAAGGGCTGGCCCGGAAATTACAGGACACACCCCTCCCCTAGGCAGAGCCCTCCAGAATCCAGTCCACCCCAGGACCCAGCTGAAAGTGATTGGAGAGAAATAAAATAATTTCTTTCTGCAAATGGATTGCCTTGGGATTTTTTACAGGGGATAGTACAAAATCGGACTTTATTGGGTGCGCTGACCCTCACCCGTGAGGCTGCTGAACTGGGGAGCGCCTCTGAGGGTGGGAGGAGGTCAGGCTTGGGTCTCATGGGCCCCCAGGCTGGGTCTGCCAAGGCTGCAGACCCGGTGTCATGTGGCTCTTTGCAACCCCCAGATGCACCCTTTCCCAAAGCTACCAACACAGAGCCACAGTGACCAGCTCTGAGGAAATTTCCCATCTCTGTGGCTCCCCAACCCGGAGCCCAATCTCCTCCCTCTGTTTCTGAGCCGCCTTGCAGACCCCTCTTCTTGCATGGTTTGTTGCTGTGGGCAGTGCCAGGTGACTTTCCTGCCAGCTAATCTCACCTGACGCGGTTTCGATTTGTCAGGGAAGTTTAAATAATGAGCAAAAGCAAAAGAGGAAGGATGGAGTCCTGGTGTGTAAGCTTTAGGGCCTCTCCGCAGAGGACCCAGCCCTCGCTAGGCGCTTCAGGCGTCATGGCCACGGGCAATGGTGTGGGTGGGCGATAGGGGACCATCTCCTCCACCAAAGAGTCTTGAGACACCTGTCCTTTGGCAGCCTCATCTCTGCTTACTTCTAATTGTCTACGGGAGGCTCCCCCCAGGGTGTGGGGCTCAAGGGTGTGAGCTGGGCTGGGCCTCAGGCCTTCTGATGGCTGAGAAGGCTCTGCTTGCAGGAGGCAGATGACGCTTGTGCTCACATTCCAGCGACCCAGCAGGCTGTGGATGTGCAGCCCACAGGGAAGGCTCCAAGGCATGCAGCAAGGGCAGGTGTGTGTGACTACGCAAGGCGCTCAGAGTTGCGAACAAAACACAATCTACCCCACATAGCATAACAAAGTAGACAACTTTTAAAAATACTTTTTTTATTTTTTAAAGAGAGAGGGACAGTGAGAAAGAGAGACAGAGAGAATATTTTTTTTTTAAATTTTATTCAGTTTTTCACATGGCTTTCGTTGCTTTGACACTTAGTTGTGTATGTGGGGCTGGGGTTTGAAGCCGTGTACTGGCACATGTCGGGCAAGTGCTGTGACCACTGAGCCACCACTCCAGACCCTTTAAAAATACTTTTAGCAACATAGTTAAAGCACTGATTTATTTTATTTTCCAATATTTGCATTTCATTATCATCAAAATAAAAGCATATGCATTTGTTAGGATATCTGAAGGTCTGAAGGTGACATCCCTGCCCACCACCCCAACTTCCAGTAACCTCTAGGCATATGGTTAAAAAAAAAGTTAAGCCTTCATAACTTCCAGCTCTCAAGTTGCCTAACTCCCAGTGTTTCTTGGTTCCATCAGATTAGAAATGTACCAAGTGACAGGTGACAACAGTCTTCACCTGGCCCCACCAAGAGGGAGGTCCTTGCTTACTTGAGTGCTCTTCTCCAACTCTCTCCTTTACAAATGGACTTTAAAAGCTGTGATTAGGAGCTGACTGACTTAGGAGTCCCCTCTGGCCCAAAGGGGACAACAAGGTCATCTGCAAAGCACAAAGCACCCGAGAATGATTAGATTCATGACTTTGTAGTGACAGAGGAACAGAGTTTGGTCAGCAAGCCTGAGAGAATGAAGCCACGGTAGAGATGGCTGAGGTTTAGTGTATGCTGTGATCCAAATCCTCTTCCTGCTCACATGCTGCGTTGCCATGGCTATGTCCCCACAGACCACAGACCCCCAGTACCTGTCAATCAGGAGCCAAGCATGTGGGCTCCCCAGTCCCCAGCTCTAGGCATTTAAGCTCAAAGCTGGGCTTGTCTCTTTAGACATGGCAAAATAGGAACTCTTAAAAATACGCTCTGTCACATTTGACGGTTGAAATTTTCAGGCTTAGTTTTTTTTTTTTTTTTCTATTTAAATTTTTTTTTTCTTTCTGAACTCCAAGCCCTCATCCAAAGGCAAATTCGGGAAGGTAGTCTGTGAAACATTTCTTCTTCCCCACCCTCATCTAGGCGTACCCTGCCTGGTAATTCAGACACTGAGATTCCAGGCCAAGGCATATGGCAGAGGTCTCTGTCACTTCCATCTCATCTCCTCTGTCCCGAGGACATGACCCAGGGCCCCCACCAATTGATGCTCCTCTCCTGTGTCCATCTGGGGGTGTGTATGTGTGCAGTTTCCTCCACATTCTCCCCGGTCTACTCTCCGGACCTCCATTGTCTTTTGAGTAGTGTCAATTGTATAGCCAAGAGGTACACCGGAAGGACGGTGGGAGAGAAGCAGGAGAGAGGGCCTCTGGAAGGCAGGAGCAGTAACGAAGAAAAGGAACCATCTTGGCTGCAGCCAGGAGGTCTTTACTGGACTCCAGTGCATCCTTCCTGGCCTCTCCTCTTAGCTGCATCTGGAAACATCCTTGCTGGGAGTCCACATGTCCCCTGTCTCCCTGCCACAGCCCTCGATGCCTGAAGGAGAAACTCATTCTTCTCCCTCTCCTGATCACTACCTCTGAGCTTCCTCTCTCCCTGCAAGGACCAAATGAAGGCCTTCATTATCATATTTTAGCATAGTCATAGTCATAGATGCATGCATATTTTATAGAAAAAATTTTCTAAATTTTTACATGGGGGGTGTAGTCTAAGAGGCATGTGAAAAATAGGGCATGACATTGAATAGATTTCAAACATGGGGTGCTGATTATCATAATTCAAAATAAGGCAAAATATGTCAAGAACCTATGGATAAGAGGGTCCTGAGACCCAACCAAAGACCCTCAAAGTTATTCCAGTTCTTGAACTTTCCATGACCTGGTTAAACCTTCAAAGTCAAGTTCTGGTGGAAGATGGGGTCTAGGTACCATTTCCCGGCTGATGAGCAAACTCCTTGCTCACTTTCATTCTTCACCCAGGCTCAGCCACACTCGTGTCTCTCTCCTTCTCACACTCAGCCATGAGTCCATACACCCCAGTTCCTGTTCATCCCTCATTCTCCTCCCCACCTCCAGCTGGGCCCTTGATTGCCAGAGATCCACAGAATCAGAGACAGAGTAAAGGAATGGCCAAGAGTAGGAGAAGAGCATTAGGGTGAGGCTGCGAGACATTTTCCAGGTTATGAGCTTGCTGCAGAGCCCAAGTCTTTACCCACAGTTTTTCTGGAATATTCCATGAACATGCATTACAGAAAACAAGGAGTGACATGAGTCTGTCTTGGCACAGCCCTGGGGTTCCAGGGCACCTGATTTATAGGTCTCTCTTCTTCAACAGAGGGTTGATTATATATGGATTGCTATCTCCCTTAAAATACAACAAGCAAATTGTCACTCAGTTTACAAACCAACTGAGACCTCCTGGTCCCCAGTGGAAGGGGTGTATGTAGAGCTCACTCGATCTGCTGTCTCCCTATAGAAAACTGGACACTGTTTGCAGAGATGTTTGGCGATGTGCTTTCGGAAGAACACCGACAGATACCTTCTGAACTTCTCCCCGACGAAGGCGTAGATGATAGGGTTGATACAGCAGTGCGTCATCCCAAGAGTCTCCGTCACCTGCATGGCCCGGTCCAACCGACTGCTGCTCTCACAGTTACTCAGGCCAAAGAATTCCTGGAAGGTGGTCAGGAGGAGGACGATGTTGTAGGGGGCCCAGAAGAGAAAGTAGACAATCATGATCACGAAGATGAGCCTCACGGCCTTGTGTCTCTTCTTCTCGTTTCGACACCGAAGCAGGGTTTTGAGGATTCCCGAGTAGCAGATGATCATGACAAGCAGAGGCAGCACCAGGCTCAGGATGTTCCTCATTATTGTATGGAAATTCTTCCATTTTGGTGGAAAATAAGGGCCACAGGAGTAATAAGATTTTTCTTCTTGGAATTCAGTAAAGATGATTCCGGGGACAGAGGCAAAAATGGCTGCCACCCAGGTGATTCCACTTGTCACCACCCCGAAGGTGACTGTCCGTGCTTTTAAAGCAAACACAGCATGGACAATAGCCATGTACCTGTCGATTGTCAGAAGGATGATGAAGAAGATTCCACCAAAATAACCAATTTGATACATCCCTGTGAATATTTTGCACATTGCATTTCCGAAGACCCATTCATTTGCAGCGTAGTGGGCCCAGAACGGGAGCGTGAGAAGGAAAAGCAGGTCAGAGACGGCCAAGTTGAGCAGGTAGATGTTGGCCATGCTCTTCAGCTTTTTGCTGTTGATCAGGATGAGGGCGACCAGCAGGTTACCCACGAAACCAAAGATGAACACCAGCGAGTAGAGTGGAGGCAGGAGCTGGGCTCCAATGTGCTTCACGTCGGGCTTGTAACAGGGCACGCTGTAGTCATAGTCGTACGTGGTGGTGAACTCCTCGTCGCTTCCTTTAATACTTCTTAGAAACATCGAATGAGATGTAGCTAAGATGTCGTGGATGAACTGGGGTAATGGGTCCTTGTCCTCCTCCATTTTCCCCAGTTCTATAAAAGTGAACAAAATGAGAACCACACAATGTACAGGCCACCATCTGCTGTCCAAATGCCCTTGCTCCTCTAAAGCTATTTCCTGGTCTTTGTTCTCTCCTTCACAACCATCTCTTGAAAGCATGTGCCTCCCGTCCCTTTCATTCCCAGCAATAGACACCAATTGTTCACCCAACAGCCATTTCCAACATTCTTGTCTTCCCTCACGAGCATGATTTTCACTCAGCTAAGAATGCTGGACGCTGGGCTGGAGCGGTGGCTCAGCGGTTACAGTGCTTGCCTGGCATGCGCAAGGACACGGGTTCAAACCCCAGCACCATGTACACAACGAAGTGTGTATGCCACATGAAAAAGCCACATGAAAAACTAAATAAAATTGATTCTCTCTTTCTCTCTCTCCTCTCACTGTCCCTCTCTCTTAAGAAGAAGAAGAATTATGGGTGCTTACAATCTCTAGGTCCTCTGCACACAGGTAGCGCACAGGCTTGTGACCCATCCCTGGACTACAGTATGAGTCTTCTGGTAAGGCTCTTTCACAATAAGAGAGACACAGAAGAAACAGTGCTTCCCCCTTGACTCATGTGGGCTTGGTGCTTGGGATCATGAATAAGAAACCACAGAACTGGAGAGAAGCCATGCAGAGTTCCAGAAGATAAGAGCTGTCCCCATTGTCATTTGAGGATAAAAAAAACAAACAAACAAATAAAAAAGAAAACAGCCACAGAGAATTGCATTTTCTCTGACTCACAGCCAAAAGCATTTTGATAACCCTCTCAACCTTCTAGCCCTACCGTCCTGCCAAAACTTTTCTTGCTGAGGTTGCTATGACAATCCAATTTTCAAATGCTGTAGCTTCGTTCTAATTTCATCCTCACTGAGCAATTGACGTGTTGGCTAGTTTTCTCCATTTAGAGCTCTTTGGCTTCCAGGAGAAAGCTCCTTTCTTTTATTTATTTTTTTAAAGAGAGGGACTGGGCTGGAGCGGTGGCTCGGTGGTTTTGGCGCTTGCTTGGCAAGCATGAGGACCCGAGTTCAAACCCCAGCACCACATACACAACTAAGTGTTGGAGCAATGAAGGCCATGTGAAAAACTAAATAAAGTTGTTCCTCTCTTTAAAAAGAAAGAAAGAAAGAAAAAGAGCTTTTTAAAAAAATAAAATAAAATAAAATAAAAGAGAGGGACAGTGAGAGAGAACCAATTTTTATTCAGTTTTTCCATGTGGCTTTCATTGCTGCAACATTTTGTTGTATGCGTGGTGCTGGGGTTTGAACCTGCATCCTTGCACATGCCAGGCAAGCGCTGTAACCACTGAGTTACTGCTCCAGGCTGGAGAGAGCTCCTTTCTGACCATTTCTTATTAATGTTCTTCATTGGCATCTCCTCCCACTGCCCGCCCATTCCACAAGAGCTGCCAGGCACCGTACTTGGCTCTCACCTCTTATCATTTGCATTTTTATTTTTTTTGCTCCCAAATTCTTCCTGAATCATCTCAGCCAGTCTCAACCTCTGACTCCCCTGTATGCTAATGCTTCCTCAAACTCCTCCTTCAAGCTGCACCTTTTTCCTGACTCTCACAGTTGAATTTTCCATTGCCCACCGTATATCTCCCCATGGATCGATTAGCTTCACCAATATTTACAGAGCACCTACTATGATCCATACTCTGTTTGAGGCACTGCAGAGTCATCAGTGAGCATTACAGGCATCAGGCAGGTACCGCAAGTTCAACCCACCACAAACTAAGCTCCCACTGAAACTTGCGCCAGGTTGTGGCTTCCTTATCAAAGTTATTGTCATTTACTCTATTGCTTAAGAAACAAGATTTGGCACTACCCTGGATAGCTTCCTCTTCAGAAAATTAGGGATCAGCCTTTGGAGCCAAATAGATGGGATTCTAGTCCTGTCTCCAATGTCCAGGCTGTGTGATTTGAGGCCAATGACTCTGCCAAGTATCAGTTTCTTTTGGTATAAAGTGTTAACCAGGCTGAGTTGCTAGGAAGACCGTTGGAGATAAGCGCTCAGCATAGCCCCAGCTCTGTGTTATCATTGTCATAAGAATCATACCTAAGGAGCACCTCCCAAGTTCATGCCCTGTGCAGCTCTTTCAATGGCCTGTTGCTTGCCTCACGAACTCTCCAGCCCTTGCTTTGCTGTGTGTTTCCTTTGCTCGTGTTCCTAGCCATGTCCCCCTCTCAGTCTGTCTTCTCTAAAGCTGAAATTGGATCATGCACGTCTTAGCCTAAAACCTCCAGTGGTCCTGTGACTTGTCCGTAGTAGAACCTCAAAGACAACAGCTGGGCAGCTCACCGCGGCCTTTCTAAGCTCCCTTCACAGCTTCATCTCTAACTGTGCTGAAGCCACAGCCTTCGTTGCTTCCTCCCAACCCGCAACTCACTGTTTCCTTCATGCATTGGTAGTTTTGTATATACTTGTCCCTCTGCCTGAAATGGCTGGTGAGCTCCTATTCATCCTTTAAAACCTCCTGCTCAAACCCCGCTTCTCTGTGGAGCCCAATCTGCACGCTCTGTCAATCACTCTCATCTCACAACACCTTATGCAGCTAAATAAGCGTGCATCACATGATCGTCCACTTGGTGCACTCCTCAAGTCAATGACTGGATCAGGTTTCTAGGTCGAGCTTGTATGATTCATCTGTCTAAAAGAGGCACTGATAAATGTTCACAGAATGAGTACACAAAGTTCTTTGTAATAATTATAATAATAAGACCAAAAATCATTAGGACTTGATTGTGATGATTTTTTTTCCTGGTAGTGTCTATAAATCTGTTTTCATCCCTCTGGATACCCCCAATCCTTCCCTCTCTCTTGTGATTGCCACATTTCACAAGTCTTGCATTTTACACCACCACATCAGAAATCTTAAAAAATTGGAGGAATTAAATAAGATCAAAGTTGGAAATGAAAGTGCACTCACCTAATGAATGCCAACCGTGGTGATTATTTTAGTGATGCTGCAGGACCTGTGTTAGATACTGGTGCACATTAACTTGAACCTTATCACAACCTGCACCTGGCTCCTAAATAGCAGCTCAAATGTCCTGGCGTGGGAGTCATTTCAAGCACCAAGACATATCATTCAGAACTGATCGGTAGCAGCTACCTTTCAGAAGAAGAAAGTCCTCCCTTCAGCCTCAGTGGAGCTCCTGAGAGGAGGCAAGAAGCAGGTTTTGGTCCAGGGCCTGAGTATCCCAGATGTGGACCAGAGGGGCAAGGTTTCAAGACAGAGAGTACCAACTCTTAGAAGCCCCTGCGTGCTCAGAGGGGCAGAGGGAGCCTGTGGGAGCCTGGAGGGTGACTGAGCACAGTGGTTGTCCTTACTTTGTTTGTGGTCCATTTTGTGCAGTCTCCTAAATCCAAGAGAAGGTCCCACTCTGTCACACCCTGCACTTCCTCAGTTTCACCAGGGTCTTCCTAACTTCTGCTGGTGCGCATGACACCTGACCCTGCTCTGCTCCACCTTGATCAACCCCCGGGTGCAGATTGAGCCTGCTCCTGTGTTTTCAGTTTTGAGATGCTCTGAGCCTCTGGTTCGTAAAGTAATGGAAAAATCACCCGTGACTCACCAGTGGATGGCTGCTCCCAGGTGGCCCGTGTGTCAGTCTTCTCAGCAAAGTGCACCAGGCAGATCTGGAGGTAGAAACTTGGTGTGCAGAAGTAGGAAATAAAGTTTCCTGCAGAAAGAGAAGGCGGAGATCTAAGGGCGAGTAATGGTGAAGATTTGAAAAAAAAAGTAAAAAAGATACAGTTCTTCTTTTCCAGACAGGAAAGTTGTACACTGGGCTGAGGTCTCCAGAGGAGGATTGATTTTGAAATCTGGCTTGTGCAACCTTGACTGTGAGTCAGGGAGTCCCTTTACATCTGTGCTGACATCCGACGACTCTGAGCTTCTTTATCTGATGGGTCTCTACATCTAGATCTTTCCTACTCCCTGCCCTCCTCATGTCATTTGCATGACATGATCACAATGTAAGTGAGCATTTCCCAGAGGATAAATGCTAGGGGGTGTTGGTTGTGGTGCATGAAGTACAATGAGGATTTACCGTGACTATGTGCACTGGTTTCAGTGGTATTGTGAATTTGAAATCTGGTAAGAAACTTTATTGAGACAAAACTTCTAACGGAAGGGAATGCTAAATGATCTCCTGATTCAGGGACATCCTCAGCAAGAGGACCTCAGTTATTGTCAGTCCCACTCCTCTGAAAGAAATTTTGTTAGGAGAAAATAAAATTCTGCAATGTAGGTACTATACTTAGGAATATCACTAAGGTCCTGCAGACTTTAGGTGGGGTCAACTGAGTTGGTCTCTGGAACTGTCTGGAATTCAGCAGACCCTGGGGTCAAGATCTCATACTATGACCTTAGCAAGTTTCTAAGCTTCAACTTCCCCAACTATAAGCTATGAATCATAAGACCTCTGGGGCCCGTGAGGGTTAAATGAATATAACGCAGCTAGTACGGTAGCTGGGCATGCAGTAGGCACTCCATAAGTGACAAATGGCTTCACCCAAGCTGTGTGCAGTGGAGGGTTGAAGGATGCAGCTGGTCAGGTCTAACAATAGCCACGAACCCCTCCATGCAGTCCAGGCATCCTTTCTAGAATTGAATAAGTCGTAATTAGGTGTCCTGCATAAGACTAGGTTTTTGTGCTAAGCAAGCAAGGCCCCAGGGTTTACATTAGAAGACAGCTCCTTCCCTTCCTTGTTTAGGAACAGGGTGCCTTGCTACGTCTAGAATCTCCTGGCCCCGGATCCTGACACCAGTTTCTTTGATTCAACCTAGGATAATTTGCTGTCTCCAATTAGGACCACTTGACACTTTTATCCGTGTACAAGAGAGCCTTGGCTCCAGCCCTGCGATTTTGTCATCAAGAAGAGGTGCAGAGGGGTTGGAGATTAAGCTCAGTGGCAGAGTGCTTGCCTAGCACGTGCAAGTCCCTGAGTTAGGTCCTCAGCCCTGGGAAAAAAAAAAAAAAAAAAGAGAAGAAGAGATGCAGAGGTTGGTAGCGGCAGAGCCAGGATTTCAATCCTGTCTGACCAAAGGGAACAATGGCTCACATAGCTGAGATTTGCAAGAGATTGTATAAGGATGAAAGTACTCACAGAAGGGTAAGCAGGGTCGAGAGAACCAACGTGGTGGTGGGGTGTCCAGAGACCAGCAACGTCAGGAGCTGCCTCTTCTGCTTTGTGGGAGACCAGAGTGCACGCCCCAAAATATAGCTCTTTGGCATTAGGATAGTTGAGTTGAATGAGGTTTGGGAAGAAGCAGATGCAGAAAAGCTCTCTGCCTTCCCTCTATTTTTCTAAAAGCAGGACACAGATTTTAATATAGGCAAAAAGTGTCCCCCTTCTACCAGGGGGAACAAAGGTTAACCACTGAGACAGCTTTAGATCATTATCAACAGGGAAATGGTACCAGAAGAATCTACGTTAAAAAGCTTTTCTTTTTCTTTTTTTAAATAAAGAGAAAGGGAGAGGGGGGGAGAGAGACAGAGAGAGAGAGAGAATCAAGTTTATTTAGTTTTTCATGTGGCTCTGACATTTCGTTGTGAACGTAGTACTGGGGTTTGAACTTACTTACTTGCACATGCCAGGCAAGCCCCATAAACTCTGAGGCACCACTCCAGCCCCAACAAACTTTTCTAACTAGTCCTTATCTGCTATTTAATTATCTTCCTTCAACTTTCCACCCCTAGAGACTCAAATTCCTTTTGCTTTGCATATTTTTCTTTGCTTAAATTTTATTGTTCTTCACTGAAGATGATTTATAAGATGGAATCCAAAGCCACCTGCTTGAGAATTGCTCACTCCTTAGATATGTGCTATGTAGATATGGAATATACATGTTAATATACTTTTTCTTGGTAAAATTTTTCCCCCCACTGGTCTGTTCCAACTGAGAAATTATCAGGGTTGAGGCAAAAATTATTTTTTTCTCCTTAAAGCTTAAAGGGTCAAAAGAATAAACAACATCACCTGAGTTCTGTTGAGAGCTGAAGTTGGAAATGGAAGGTAAAAGGGTACGGAACTCCACAGAACAGGACAACAGAGGCAGAAAGTCACTCTAATCTCTGGCTCCCACTCTCTGATCTCCTGCCATGTCTCCCTGTGGCTGAACCCAACGGGAGGATGGATCTGGGGGAACTAAACAACCATCAAGTCAAACAGATTTTTCTTGCCACCTTCTGCTCACCTGGTTCACACAGATTTCCAGAAAAGTGGGATCCTTAATAAGCACATCTTAGAATTTTTCATGCACACTGAGGGGTTAGGAAGGATGCTTTCCCATGAGATCTACCTGTTGGCGCTGAGCTTATAGTTTCCAGGATTCCCAGTCTGGAAGATGAGTACCATGTAGCCTTTTGAGTTGACCTGAGGGAAGGTTCAGCACCAGCTCCACGGCCCCATGACCCTGCTAAAACAAGCAGCATCACAGAGAGGGCATGGCCGCGGATGCCTCAAGGTCACCCGAAGCAGACATGAGAAACTCAAGTCTTCTTTAAACCCATGAAGTGAAAACAGCTCATGCTTTCTAAACTCCACAAGGAGAGCTAGACTGACTAGGTCTGAGACCTGGAAAGTTTTGCTGATCGTCACTCTGAAGGTCAGCAGCTGAGCTGGGGGTTCAACCATTCAAGCTGAAAGCTGAGTTCCTTCTCAGAACCTAGCTCTCTGCTACTCCACAGATGGCAACTCTCAACCCAATGCAAATGTGAGGGAATCATGGCTGGAGAGAATTGGCAGTGGGACAAGTAGACAGATTTAATGGGTGCTGTAACTTCTCTCTCCTTTGCATTGGATCTGTTCAGTTGATACCTTCAGAGGTTAGAGAAATTCTTGCCTCTTTTCATCACAAATACTTTCGGTTCATTGTGGTTTCTATGGTTTCCATGCTTCCTGTGACTATGAAAATAGATTAGTGTGTTCTAGGATTTTATACCTTTGATTTTTGTTAAACATGATCTGAACTAATAGGATACTCACAAAAATTAGTTATTGACTTCCTATCTGTTCTGGTCATGTCTTCATAATAATAGTTTTTTTTAAAATCCCCAAATTATTTCTGTTGTTTTTGTAGTGAGTGACAAAGTGACACAAGACGCAGAGTCACAACAAGAAAGTCAGCAACTAAGAGAAAGATAAGGTCAAATAGGGAGGGAGACATGATTTTCTCCCCCACCTTCTGAGTTCACCTCAGCGTCCAAATGAAGATACGACTGTGTGATTAAAAAATAGAAACGAGAGTTCATTGAAATAGTCATTTAAGTTTTTGTTAACTTATAGTGGAAAGGTAGCTGTCAGTTGGAGAGACAAAGGGGAAGTTAGGCTCTTTATCATATTTATTTGCTGAAAAGCTCTCTCAAGTGACTTACGAGGACTCATTTGATGCCTGTGCTCTGGAGTTCAGATGCTCTGTGACTGCACTTAGACCGCAGCAGATGCCTGGGGCAGCCAGGTGTAGGAGGAGGACTTGGGGATGGAATAGAATATCTAGCAGGCATGCAGAGGTGCCCCTAGGACACGGCAACAGCAGCTAGGAATGAGGACAGCAGTCGTCCCACCAGCCTATTCCTTGGCCCAAGGCTTGCTGAATGCCTGCAGGATGAGGTTTCGTGCCTGTCGTTGTGGCTTCTGAGGTGTCCCAGGGAGGGGCACAGTGCTACGTATGGCAAACATCAGGAAATCCAGGCTGTGCTTTTTGTAGGTACAGGTGGCATGAAAAGAAGCCCACAGAGCTGGATGTGGCAGAGATTCTGATTGGTGGACATTTCTGGAGTCGCTTTGGGTGGGCAGCAGGTCGTGGAGATCATGAGATGGACCCTGGACAAGCATGGCTGGTTGGGGTTGTGGCTAAATGATGTTGGCTTTGCAGGAACCATAAACATTCAGGGTTGTAGGGGAAAGACAACTAATTTGTAGTGCAACTCAGGCATATATTACTATTTAGAAAACAATGCATGTTGAAAGCAAAATTTAATTTTTTAAAATAATCATCCATTTGACAAACCTTTATCTAAAATGACCAAGAAAAAAGAGAGAAGATGCAAATAACTAAAATCACATGAAGGTGGGGCCGTTACTGCCAACTTTATAGATATAAAAAAATTTTAAGAACATGTCATAAATAACTACACCAACAAATTAAATAACCTAGAAGGAGGTAAACAAATGTCTAGAAATACCATCAATTGCCAAAATTCGACTCAAGAAAATCTAAAAAGATCTATAAAATATAGATTGAATCAGTAATAAAAATGCAAAAGCCCCCAGCACAACATCAAAATATTCTGGAGCAGATGGCCTCACTGGTGAGTTCTCTAAACATTAACATTAATACTTTTGAAACTCTTTCCAAAAGAAGAGGAGGAGGCAACACTTCCTCACTTATTCTATAAAGTCAGTATTACCATGATAGTAAAGCCAGACAAAGACACCATGAAAATACTACAGACCAGTATCCTTCATGATAGAGTTGCAAAAATCCTCAACAAGTTACTAGCAAATGGAATTTAACATGTCAAAAGGATCATATACCATGACCAAGTGAGACTTATTCAGAGAATGCAAACGAGTCACCATAAAAAGACCAAACAATGCAATATACCACAATAACAGAAAAACAAAAAAGGCAAAGTGAAACAATAACTCTGCAAATCATCTTAGTTGACACAGGAAAAAAGAATCCTAGAATCATGACAAAAATAAAGGAACTTCCTGAACAAAATAGAGAGCATTCATTAAAACACCACAGCTAACATCATGCCGAATAGTGAAAGACTGATTGATTTTTCTCTAAGACCAGGAATAAAATGAAGATGCTCATTCAACATCATACTAGAAGTGATAGCCATAGGAATTAGGTAAGAAAAATAAATAAAAGACATAAAAAATGAGAAAGCAAGATGCAAGACTATCTCTATTTTAAGAAGACATTGCAAGACTATCTCTATTTTAAGAAGACATGATCCTATGTATAGAAAAATTCTAAATAATCCATAAAAAAACCTTACTAGAGTTAATTAAAAAATTAGGAAAGTTGCAGAGTACAGGATTGACACACAGGAATTGGCTGCATTTCCATATACCAGCAATGAGCAATTCAACAAGAAAATTCAGAAAAATTTCACTTTCAATAGCATCAAAATAATAAAACATGTAGGGATAAATTTGACCAAAGAAGTGAAAGGCTTGTAAATAATACTACAAAAAAAATTCTAAAAGAAAATAAAGAAGATCTAAATAAAGGAAAGATGGCCCATATTCATGGATTGAGAGACTTGGTTTCCAAAAAACAGTAAAAATACACAGTAAGCAAACTAGAACAGTACCAGCACACAAATAGATCCATGGGACAGAATTGAGAATTTAGAAATAAATCCACACATCCTTTGCCATTGAATTTTCAACAGGGGTGTCAAGAGTATTAGACAGGGAAAGGATAGTTCCTTTAACAAATTGTGCTGGTATAACTGGATGTATATATGCAAAAGAGTCAAGTTGGTTGGACTTCTTCACATCACCTACAAAAATTATCTAAAAGTGGTTTAGTGAACTAAATATGAGAGTTGAGATTTTAAAACTCTTATAAATAATACAAAGGTAAATCTCCATTTTTTTTTCTGTACAAGGGATTGAACCCAAGGGCATTTAATCTCTGAGCCACATCCTTAGCCTTTTCTAAAATTTCAAGACAAGGGCCTCACTAGGTTGCTTAGGGCCTCACTAAATTGCTGATGCTGGTTTTGAACTTGTAATCCTCCTGCATCAGCCTACTGAGCTGCTGGGATTACAAGTGTGTGCCACAATGCCCAGTAAATCTTTATCATCTCTGATTTAATTATTAATTCTAACATATGATACCAAATTCATAAGCATCAAAAATTAATAAATTATATTTTTATCAAAATTAAAAACTTTTGTGCATCAAAGGGTATTATCAATAAAATGAAATATAATCTATAGAATGAGGAAAATATTTACAAATCATATATCTGATAAGGACCTAATATCCAGAACGTATAGAGAAGGACTAGGGGGGCTGGAGTGGTGGTTCCGCAGTTCAAGTGCTTGCATGGCATGTATAAGGACCCAAGTTCAAACCACAGCACCACATACACAACTGGGTGTTGGAGAAACCAGAATCAGGTAGAAAATAAATAAAAATTTATTCTTTCTTTCTTTCTCTCTCTCTTCTTGTCTCTCTAAGAAGAAGAAGAATAAGAGGAAGAAGAGGAGGAAGAGGAGGAAGAGGAAGAAGAAGAAGAAGGTGGTGGTGGTCTAGGCCTGGGGATGTAACTCAGTGAATAGAGTCCTCATATTTGCCTAGCAAGCTTGAGGTCATGGATTTGATCCCCAGCACTGCAACAAATAAACAAAAGAATATCTATATATCAATAACAAAGGCAAACAACCTAATTAAAGAATGGTCAAAACACTTAAAAAAGACATTTCTCCAAGGAAGATATGTAAATGACCAGTAAGTACATGAACAAGCAACTCAACAACATGAGTCGTTAGAAAACGCAAATCAAAAGCCCAAGGTACTCTTTACACCACTAGAAGGGCCATAATTTTTTCAAATGGAAAATAAATGTTGCAAGGCGTGGTGGCACACAACTGCAATCCCAGCAGCTCCAGAGGCCGAGGCAAAAGCATTGTGAGTTCAAGGTCAGCCTCAACAACTTAGTGAGCCCCTAAGCAACTTGCTAGAGACTGTCTCAAAATAAAACACAAGAAAAGGGCTGGGGATGCCGCTCAGTGGTTGAGCATATCATTTATAAGGAATATACAGATTGGGAAATCCATAGTGATAGAGACTGATGGTGATCCCTGGTACCAAAAATAAATAAATAGATGAAATTGACTAGCATATGGAGCAATTGGAGCTCTATTACATTGCTGGCAGGACTGTAAAATGATGCAGCAGACTTAGAAAACAGTTTCACAGTATCTATAAAAAGCTCAGCATAGAATTATTATATGCCCCTGCATTTCCAGGAATATATATATTCCTGGAAAGAACTGAAAATGGGTAATGAAAAACTTGTGCATGAATATTCATAGCAGCATTATTTTCTATAGTCAAAAGGTAGAAATGACCCAAATGTGCATCAGTGGATGAATGCATAAGTAAATTGTGGTCTGTGTATATAATACCCACAAAAAGAAATGAAGTACTGATACATGCTGTCATGGGGATGGGCCTTAAAAACACGTTAAGTGAAAGAAACCAGATCACATATTTTATTGCTCCATTTATATGGAATATACACATTGGGAGATCCACAGTGATGGAGGTCGATTGGTGATCGCCGGGAGTGGGGGAGGGAAGAATGGGGAGCAGCTGGTTGATAGCTTAGAGCTTTGTTTTGGAAGGATGGAAATGTTTTGGAAGTAAAGAGAGCACACCATTGTGAATGCATTAAATGCCACAAAATTGTTCACTTTGTTATATGAATTCCACTTCAATAAAAATCATGTCTATTACAGAAAATACAAGCATTGTCACAAATAAAGGGAACATAATCATCCATTATTTTGTGGCCCCAAATTTGTGTCCCATTTTCCTCAACTTATATATCTGCTTTGTTTTAATATTGTTTAGATAGCATCATAGCCTTATCATGTATAAGTTTTTATATTTCTTTTGTTTTTTCTAAGCAAGCCAAAGTTGTTGGTAAATTATTAAATCCATGTTGTAAATTATTCACAAACTTGATTTTAAAGGCTGAACTTTGCCCATTATTCTCAGAAGACCGTGGCAGCTGGATTCAAGGGCAGCTCAGACTTCCCATATATCTTGTTTCTCTGCCAGGAGCACCAGGAATTTTACTATGCATGAGGCATTATCTTATTTTATTACTCAGGGGCTCTGGGGAATGTAGCTGAGGACTCTTCGTAATGGTTCATCATGCTTTTTCCTTGATTCATTAACTTGGCCAACATTTAGCTGATTTCGAGTCAGGCTGACTGAGCCTTGCTGTGTGTTGTTGACTAACCCTCCGAATTTTTCATTGAATTGTCTTCCATGTTTGTTAATGATCTGCTCTGACTCTAATGGTTCAATCTTCAGACCAATGCGAGGGGAGGTTAACCGTTCGCTTAAGTGAACACGATGTATGTATTCATCCATAAGAGGCTAACTGGGAGCCCAAAGAGTTCTGGGGATTCTGCTAGTGAAATAAAAAGATGCACAACACAATAAGATGGATGTCCTTAAGGGGATGACAACGTGACAAGCTGGAGAAACATACATATAAGGCAATGTAAGATAATAGTCATAAATGTAGACTTCTGAGCTCTGGAGAACCCAGAGCAGGGAGAAGCTCTTGATGGGGGTTTTCATGAAATACTCCATGAAAGAAAGGGTATTTGAGAGCCTTGAAAGATATAAATCTGTGGAGATGATGAGGGAGGACACCCCAGGGAGAGAAAGTGCCGTGAGCGAGGAGGGCTGCGTTGATGCGTGGAGGTCATGGAAGACCTCGGATGATACGCTCAGGATCTTTAAACGATGCACAGGAACTGAAGATTTAAATTCCCAAATCCTCCTTAAGGAATTGATGCAGTCATAAAGCATACCTGCTGGAGGTGGGCTGTATGGATTGTTGCCAAAGAAACTGACTGGGTCGTGAGTTAGGAGGTCATTACAGAGTGACCTGGTGTGAAGCTGCTGGAGAGCAGACAGTGGAAGGGAAAGGAAGTCTAGCTGCAGAGGAGAAACGAAGGGGGAGGTGGGTGGAGTTGCATGTGTGCTTCTGGTTGGAGGTGGCGGTGGAGACGCTAGACAGAATTTTGGCTCTTATATATCACATTGACTTGATTGGTTTTCAAATTAGGGAGTCTAGGGCTGGAGCGGTGGCTCAGCGGGTGCGGTGCTTGCCTGGAATGCGCAAGTTCGTAAGTTCAAACCCCAGCACCATGTACCCAATGAAATCTCGGAGCAACAAAAGCCACATGACAAACTAAAAAAAATAAAGTTGATTCTCTCTCTCTCTCTCTCTCTCACTGTCCTTCTCTCTTTATTAAAAAAAAAATTAGAGAGTCTAGGGTTTTGCTATTCAAAGTAGTTGACAAAGGCTACAGCAGTATTACCTGGGACGTTGTTAGAAATGCACTCATGGGCTCCAACCAGCCTACAGAATCTCAAACTCTTGGGCTGGACCAGTCTGTGTTTTAACAGGCTTTCCAGGTGAAGGGTCCAGAGAAACGGCTTTCCTATAATAGCAGGGGTGCTAGGTGTACCATGGACAGCACTGAGTAGGGGCCCAGTGCTGCCCACCAATACTCTGGATGGCTAAGTACAACTCACAGGGCCACCCTAGATGGGCAGGTCCTGAAGCCAGCAGCCTGCATCCTGATCTCAGCTCTGCCAGGCTTAGCTGGTGACCCTGGGCAGGAAACTTTGTTTATCTGAGACTCAGCTTCCTGCCTGATAGGATCATACGTAAGGACTTAGAAAATGGAGCCCTTGGTATTATTCCTATTTCCTAGTCTGTACAATTACACAATTAACCCAGCAGTCTCTGTTTATGAGTGCATATTGATTATACAGAATAAGAGGTTTCGTTGAGGTATGTTTGAATATATATATAACATACTTTGATGATATCTATTCCCCTCTACCTTCTCTTAACGTCCCCACAATCCCCTTGCTCTTCTCCAATATTCCCCCAACACCAAAATCATAAATTATCATCATTATCAATCAATAAATGGGCAAAGGTACTGAACAGACACTTTCAAAAAAGTACAAGTGGTCAATATTTATACGAAAAGTAGTTTAACATCTTTAGCCACCAGGGAAATGCAAATCAAATCTACAGAGTTCTTCTCACCCCAGTCAGAATGTCCACCATCAAGATTATAAAAAAAAAAAAAAACAACATGCTGGTGAGGATGTGGGGACAAGGGAATCTTAGACACTTTGATCGGAGTGTAAATTAATAGGGCCACTATGGAAATTAGTATGGAGATTCCTCAAAGAACTAAAAATAAAATTGCTCTATGATCTGGCTATATCAATCCTCAGTATTTACTCAAAGGAATTAAAGTCAGCATACTATAGGGATATCTGCACACCTGTGCCTACTGTTTCACAATTCACAACAGCCAAATGATGGAATGAGAGAAACTAGGTACTCATCAATGGATGAATAAAAAATGTGAGGGAGATATATATGATTGATATATATATATCTTATATATATATTCACACCATATATATATGTATATAGGAGAGGGAGAGAGGAGAGCCATAAAGATCTCTCTCTCTCTCTCTATATATATATATATATATGTGTGTGTGTATGTGTGTGTGTGTGTATAGATATATATCTCACCATAAAGAGGAATGAAATCATATCATTTGCAAGAAAATGAATGAAATTAGAGATAATCATGTAAAGCAAAATAAACCAGACTCAGAAAGACAAGTGTCATGTATTTTCCTTCATAGGCAGAATCATCAAAAAATGACTAGCTAGCAATATTTCTTAGAATACTCTGAAGATACTAAAATTGGCACCATTCTTTTTTGAGAAGTGACATGACCTGGGGCAGTTAAGCTGGCTTTCAAGGCAGAAGACTCAGGTACAGGTTTGACTGTGCACTCTCTAGTCCAGCCACCCCAGCAATCAGTAACCTTCCTTTGAGCCTTGTCACTGAGCACATAAGGTAGGCATATCAGTAACTGACTTTCTGTGCTCACAGAGACTCTGAGAGGACTCACTCCCATCCTTTAAAAACAACAGGATAAAAGTTCTTGCAAATTGAGAAATACATATTAATATGATTCCTATTATCATAATGAAAAGAAACCAGATTTTATTTCTTGGACCAGTGGTTCTCAAAGCACAGTGCAGCACAGCCTCAAAAGTTTCTCATTCTGTAGGTCTGCGGTGAGGCTGAAATCATGCACATTCAATAAATTCCTGGGCAGTGTTGCTGCTGTTGCTGCTGCTGCTGCCTGGGTATTTCCTCTGACAACCACGGATTTAGAGGTAAACCTGGTACTACACAAAGCTCAAGGGAGTGTTGCCAATTCAGTATAATGAGTCCATCATCTTAATATGAGTCACAGAAAAGGATAGATATCAGAAAAGGACTTTCCTAGCCTGATCTCTGACCCTTGTTAGCTCTACGACCTTGGGAGAACTTCAGATGCCTTCCAGCCCAGTGTCCCTCTCTCAGATGGAGGGGAGGGATAAAGAAGCTTTAAAGAAAATCCCGTTCAGCTCTAATGCACTTTTAGTCAAGTAGTTACCCAGTCGGGCATTGTGGTAGGTGCCTATAATCTCAGCTCCCCGAGAGACTGAGGCAGGAGGGTCATGAGTTCAAGATCAACTGGAGCAAAATAATGAAATTCCATTTCCAAAGCAAACCAAACCAAAAACCAAACGAAGCCAAACCAAACCAACCAAACCAAAAACTAAACCAAACCAAAAACCAAACCAAACCAAAAACCAAATGAGGTCAAACCAAACCAAACCAAATCAAAAAATAAACCAAATCAAACCTAACCTAACCAAAAACCAAACCAAACCAAACCAAAAAATAAACCAAACCAAACCTAACCTAACCAAAAACCAAACCAAACCAAACCAATGCTCCCCCCAACTCTTCAGTGCAGGTTGCTTAAATTCTCAACTATAACAGTGTGCAGAGAATTCTTTTTCTCAGAGCTTTTTCCATTGACTATTTTACCCCCGTCTCTTGATGGAGTAGTCAGGGAGGAGGCTGCTTCTAGACCTTCTTTGTAAGATAATTTAATTTCCATTCCTCTTTTTCTTTGCAACTATAATTTTGCCTTCCTCTTTTGGTTTCTCACTCCCAAGCTCTGCCATCTCTGAAAAGTTTCAGTTCCCTCCCATGTATTTTTAGACCAACTATCTGTCTTTCAACAGATGTGGCAAGGGTACTTTGCACACTTAGAAGCCGGGAGCCTAGAAGACCCTTTCTGGTAGGGGACTCAAGATGGTTCCCAAACTCCTTCATCCTTTCAATCCCTCTCAGTTGAGGTGCTTGTTTTTTGGTTTAGCTTATAATTGAGGCTGAGTTTTCTTGGGAAATCCTTCATGGAGTGAAGGTCAAGTCATTTTATTCAGCAATAGGTGGTCAGTTTTGATTAAGATACTTTGCTTTTCCTGTACCTTGGTTCATCTTTCACTATTTCTTTTGCCATTGTTAACATCCATAAAAATGAAAAGCAGATGTGACACACCTACCTGCATAAAATACCTGCCAGACATTTTTCACCCTTGTTTTCCTGTCTGATTTTTAAGCATTGTTGCTAATCAGGTTAATAAAATGGTTTCTTCTTTGGACAACTTCTGAAGCTCTTTAACTCTAAGAATATATGTAAATTTGTTTTCAGATTATGAAATACTGAAAGATTTTCCTCTAAGAGCAGGAAGATGATAAAGATGCCCCACTTTCACCAAATTCAGTCAACATAGTCCTAGAAATCCTAATCAGAGCAATTAGGCAAGAAAATAAAATAAAAGACATTGAAACTGGAAGGGAAGAAATAATCTCCATTTGCAGATGACACCATTTTGCCAAAAGATCTCTTGGAATAATAAATGAATTTGGCAAAGTTGTAGGATATAAAATCAGCACACAAAAATGAGTTGCATTTCTATGCACTAACATGAAGACCCAAAAAGGAAATTTGAAAACTCTGGGCTGGAGCAGTCACTCAGCGGTTTTGGTGCTTGCCTGGCAGGCGCGAGGATCCGGGTTCAAACCCCAGTACCACATATACAAAGAAGTGTTGGAGCAACGAAAACCAGATGAAAGGCTAAATAAAATTGATTCTCTCTTTTTCTCTCTCACTGTCCTCTCTCTCTCTTTTAAAAAAGAGAGAGAGAGAGAGAGAAAGACAGAATCAATTTTTAATTTAGTTTTTCATGTGGCCTTGGTTGCTCAGACACTTCATTGTGTACATGGTGCTGGGGTTTGAACCCGCGAACTCAGGCATGCAAGGCAAGCGCTATAACTGCTGAGCCACCGCTCCAGCCCTCCTTCTCTCTCTTAAAATAAAAAAAAATTAACTTCCAATAAGACCAAAAGAATAAAACACTTAGCAATATACTTAACCAAGCAGGCAAAAAACTTATATGTTAAAAAATAAAAGTTGCTGAAAGGAGTTAGAGATGATGAATGGAAAGATCCTGCGTTTGTGGATTAGAAAACTTGATTCTGTTCAGATGTTAACACTACCCAAGCGATCTATAGATCAATTCAACTCATGTCAAAATTTCAACTTTCGTTTGCAGAAATAGAAAAATTTCTCCTAAGATTTGTGTGGAATGTCAAGGGAACTTGGATAGTTAAAACAATCTTGAAAAAGAACATAGTTGGAGGAGTCACAATTCCTGATTTCAAAAGATATGATAATAAAAATATAAAAGATATGATAATAAAAATATAAAAGACAGGCATAGAGGTCAAAGGACTAGAATAGAAATCCCAGAAATAAATCTTTGCATATGTGGTCAAATAATTTTTTGTAAGGGTGCCAAGACTATTCAATGGGGAAAGGACAGTCTTTTTCAACAAATGGTGCTGGGAAAAACAGGTATCCACATACCAAAAAAAAAAAGGAAAGGAAAAAGGAAATTGGGCTCTTACCAGCTGTAACTATAAATCTCATAGGGGAAAGCTTCCTGATACTGGATTGATATGATTTCTTGAATACGGCACCGAAAGTACAGGCATTTTAACTATAAAATGGACAAATGACACCTTGTTAAAATTAGAACTTTTTAAATCAAAAGTTACTAACAATAGAGTGAAAAGGCAACCGTGGAAAGGAGGAAAATATTTGCAAATTATGTATCTGATAAGGGACAAATATCCAAAATATGTGAAGAGCTCCCACAACTTAACAGCAAAAGTAAACAATGTGATTCAAAAATGAGCAAAAACTTGAATAGACGAGGCTCTGAAGAAGAAAATGGACGATATTGCACATGAAAAAGTGCTTGAAATTACCGGTCGTTAGGGAAATGCAAATCAAAACCATAAGGAGATACTACTTCATATCCGTTAGGATGGCTATTATAAAGGGGGGAAAAGGAAATAAAGAAAGACTGGAGGGGCTGAAGCGGTGGCTCAGCGGTTACAGTGCTTGCCTGGCATGCACGAGAACACAGGTTCAAGCCCCAGCACCACGTACACAGCAAAGTGTCGGAGCAACGAAAACCACTTGAAAACTAAATAAAATTGATTCTCTCTTTCTTGCTCTTTCTCTCTCACTGTCCCTCTCTCTCTAAAAAGACTGTAAAATTTCACTTATGAGAGTCACCTAGAGTAACCAAATTCATATACTTAAAGTACAGTGGTGGTTACCAGGGAATGGTGGCGGGAATGGGGAATCAGTGTTGAATGGGTATAGTTTCCGTTTTGCAAGATAAAGAGTTCTGGAGATGGATGGTGGTAATAATTGCACAACAAAGTGTGTATACTTAGTGCAACAGATGTGTCCACCTAAAAATGGTTACAATAGTAAATTTTAAGTCATGGGTATTTTGCCATGATAAACAAAGTCAGACTGAATTTCACCGTTTCATGGGAGTACAGGGCTGGAAGAGGTCTTTCTGTTTCTTTCATGCAGCCCACCTATGTCATAGTGGGAAAGACTGAGTTTCTAAGAAATAGCAGGGCTTGATGGAGGCTGCAGAGCCAATCTCCAGTGATAGAGCCAAGCAAGGGCAATTTTCCAGTACACTGCGTGGAACATCCCTGTGGTTTCTGCTTGCTGGCCTTCTTGCGTCTGGCTCTCCAACCCATCCACATCTGCCTATACACATACATTCTCTGCAAAGCTTCCAGACTGCTTTTGTGGGAACAGAGAGCAGAGTATACTCTTCTGCTGAGTGCCACAACCCCTCACCATCATCACTTTGCATCCTGAATGGCAGGCCAGTGAGTGTCCAGAGGACAGTAGTTAAATCTCTGATCCCATTTACGAATGTTTGACAGCCCTGGCTCTTCATTAGCACCAGTCAAGGAACAGACTGAAGACCCCAAGACCTGCTGAACCAGATTCCAGCAGCAATGTGTTGGCACATTTGGGGGTCAGTGCATGACTAACTGCAGGATTGGGGGGTTTGTGTAGGAGAATGCTGGGAGGTAAGGCCAGGAGAAGGCTAGCAGCACAGGATGGTCTGGCACAAGGCGAGTGACAATGAAATATGCATTTTAAGGAGTTTAGTTTGGCAACAAGACACAGTGTGAATGGGGGAGGAGAGGGTGTGTGTGCAGGGAAGAGCCAGGGCCTGAAGCATTTCATCTTCATGTTTCAGTAGTGCCTGGTGCAACCTAGATATTCTAGCAGGAGTGAGGCAGAAAGCCTCGTCCTGGGAGTAATCCCTGCTGTTGACAATGACCTCCAGGGTGACTGCAAAATATTTTTTTTCAAGATTTATAATTTTGACTTTTTTTATTTGAACATCTAAGACTGCATTAACTGCCTTGTTTGTCTCAGTGGTGCTCTGCAAGAGTAGCTCATACAAATTATTACACACACGCGCGCGCACGCACGCACGACCGTGCCCTCAAATGTAAGTAGCAATGGCAGCTGAGCTCAGCAGATTTCCAGCCCCACTTCCCCTGCAACTCTGAGTCAATGGCAAAGAGGGAGGAGTCCTGCTTTTTCCTGGACATGCTTGGTTTGTTTAGGACAGAAAGGATCTAGAGTTTCAAGATTAGGGTTGTCCAAACCAGTGCTTCCCAATCTTTCATGTCATAGGAAGCCTCTGGGTATCTGTTGGAAAGCTGATTCTGCCTCAGCGGGTCTGAGGACTTGCAATTTGATGTTATTTATCGTGCAATGCTGGACCTCGCACCTGCTAGACAAGTGCCCTAAAGCTGCGCATAGCCCCAGCTTGGGACTCCCATTTTGAATGAGCTCTTGGTTGATGCAGAAGCTGCTGGTTTAAGAAGCAGTACCATGGTTTTTGCAGAGCTTCCCAAATGGTGTTCCCAGTGAACAGTTCAAGGCAGGCACCAGGCTGAGTTCACTGCTAGTAGCTTCACAGATGGACCCCAATGCGCAGAATAGCATCATTTCCTATGACGGTGTGACAGGATAAAGGCTGAGAAGCACTTCACTGGCACGTCGGTTCTTCAATTTTGCCAGCTGTCAGAATCACTTGGGGACCTGGGTAGAAATGCTAAGATGCAGGTGCTATCTTATTCCAAGGAGTATGATTCTGATATGCATGAAAGTCTGAGAACCACTTGAACAGGTAACTCTAGATGACCCAGGCTCTCAGCTGCAAGAACAGAGCTGAGCAGCCACCCACTGATCAGAGTGGGATCTCGTTTTCTTTCCTTCCTTCCGTTGTATTTGTATGCTGGTGACTTGGGGGATTTAGAGATAAATCAGACACGGATTCTTCCCTTAAGAATTTCACAGTCCCTGGGCTGAAGCAGTGGCTCGCTGGTTACGGTGCTTGCCCAGCATCCACAAGTACACGGCTTCAAACTCCAGCACCCACATACACAACTAAGTGTCAGAGCAACGAAAACCATGCGAAAAACTCAATAAAAATTGATTCTCTCTGTCTCTGTCTCTCTCTCTCTTTCTCTCTCACTGTCCTTCTCTCTTAAAAAAAAAAAAAAGAATTTCACAGTCCCATGGGTGAGACAGGAATAATGTGATCAATACCTAGAGCTCACATTCTCAGAAAGATAAGATGTGCATGTCTACAATTCACCGGATCTTTAGGCAACAGCTTTTCTAGGTCAGGTGCTAAGACTACAGAGATGAATAAGACGGAGTCTGTGACTCCAAAAACTTTAAGATAGTAGCTAAAAAGAAAATGCAAAGAGGTTAGCATGCCAGGGGACCTTGGAGTCCTGAATGGTAGCAGAGAAGATGAGGACTTTTCTGATTCATGAATTCTTGAGACCAATACCTGGTGGGTCACCACAGAATTAGGATGGGTTCTCGATATTAATCCTCAATAATATTTTAGGTGCCTAGCTGGACCTATATTTTCTCCAGCTCCACTCATTATGCACTATCCATGATCGTAATCCATATTCCACAGGAAAGCAGAGGAGTGGGGAGGATTTTGGTGTTTAATCTTAACAGGGCTTTTTCTTCTTCTTTTGGTACTGGGGATTGAACCCATGGGTGTTTTTAACCACTAAACCACATCCCCAGTCCTTTTGATTTTTATTTTGAGAAAGGGTTTCACTAAATTGCTTAGGTCCTTGTTAAATTGCTGAGGTTGGCTTTGAACTTGTGATCCTTCCACCTCAGCCTCCTGGAATGCTGAATTACAGGTGTGTGCCACCACGCTCAGATATCCCATGGCTTATAGCACTCCCAGTATTGTCCCCGAACCCTCCAGTTCCGATTCATAACATTTCAAATCCACATGTTTCCCAGGCTCTAAATAAGTAACCATGGACTTGACACACCAGACAAGGGAGATGCATGCTCTTCCCTTCCTCTTTAGAAACCTGCTAACTCACTGCACTTCGAGCAAAACTGAGTCACCTCCTCCTACCTCCCACTGCTTTGGTGTTAAGGCCCAGAAGTACAGGGCAGAAATCAGCATTAGGAGAAAGGTTCTCCTGTAGGACTCTGGCATCCTCAGCTGTCACTGCTTCAGTGATAAGGCCAGTCCTGAGGTCATTCACCTGAAGAAGAATGTGTGCACTCCTCAGCCTTTCATTTGTTTCATCAAACATAATCAAATGAAAAAAGGAAGTCATACGTCCAACCTCAAGAATGGGGAACTACTTACTATGCACTACACATTTGATAAAGCACTGCCAACGAGCTCTGGAAACGTGCTACTCTTATTTTTTTTTAAATGATATAATTATATTTGTGAGCACTAAGGACACTGTTTCACACATTTTTTTGATTTATCAATCTTGACAGATTCAAACATCTGTAATTTTTCCCTCAGCCCTATCTTGTACGAAATCCATAATCTCTTCCACATACAAAAATCTCTCTCTTCTGTTGCTATAAACTAATTAGTGAAATTAATGTTCTCTCTGTTACAGTGATTGGGCAACATGGTGATGACAGGGAAGTTCTGCAAGGCGAGGGCTCCTGAGGCCACCTGTTCTCACAAAGGATGTCATCTGATGAACGAGGTGGGTGTAACAGAACTGGAGGGGCAGCCAACAGTGCTAGAGCATTTTATCTGCAGAACAATGAAGTCCAGATCTATGCATAAGGCCACACTGAGCTTCACTTATGTTCGAGAAGGTTGTTAACCCATTGGTTTCCTATATGATCTTGAATGCTTTTGCTGTCAGGGCACTGTGAGCCTCACAGATGAGTTAGAAAATGCTCCCTACTCATCAGCTGCATGCAAGACTTCATGAATAACTAGCATTATTTCCTACTTATATGCCCAATAAAATTTACCAGCTAATCCATCTGCATCTATAGCTTGCTCTGTGGGAGTGTTTTTAGCTGAAGTTTCAGTTTCTTTTATAGCTATTGGGATATTCAATTTATTTCTTTTTGAATGCATTTTGGTTGTTTGTGTTTTCAGTGAATTTGTTTTATGTAAGTTGTCTCTTTTATAGTTATAAAATTAGATTATACATTATATTATACATTTTATGTGTATCGGTTCTGTACTGGTGTTGTCTCTCTGGTTCTTTTTTAAAAATAAGGTATACTTTATTAAAACTTAGAACTTCCATTCATCACAAGCACATCACAAATAAGACAAGGAAAGCCAACTTGGAGATCAGAAGATATTTCCAGCATACGTCCAATGAAGGATTTACATCTAGAATATATAAAAGCAACCCCCTCAAACAGTAAGCAAAACACAGGGAACATGATTTTTTTTTAAATGGCAAAAGATGGAACAGGGGCTTTGTAGTGAAGAACTGGTCTTCACCTCCACCAGGTGTAATGAGGCTCACCTCCTTCTCTTTGTAGCATCAGTGGTGATATCGTGGCAAGTCTGGCCCTCAGTGCTTAGTTAGCAATGACAACACTGTCCTTTGGTGCCCAAGGGTGGGGTCCAAGGAGGGCTAGAAGGAAGGCAGCACCTTTACCACCGCACAGCAGCCATTTGGTTTCAGCAAGGGTGAGTGAGGCACAGGAACAAGGCAGTACCACCTCCCTCCAGGAAATGTAGCTGAAACCTAGTGGGAGCTCTTACCTCCACTCAGCAAGTGGAAAGAGACTGTATCAGGCAAACACTAATCAAAACACGCACCAATATCTGTCTTCAGATCAGAAAGGGTTCAGAGCAAAACAGTAGCAATAGGGACTGAGAGGGACATTACAAATGGGTAAAAGTTCACTCCATCAAGAAAACACAAATACTCAATGTGTAGAAGTATTGAAACAATCCCTGAAAGACCTGAAAGGAGAAAGATAAATAAACCTACAATTATAGTTGGAGACTTCAAAATCATTCTCTCAAAAGTTGATACAACAACTAGATATAAAATCTCAAGGTTGAAGAAGAATCTGAGAACACCAAAACCAATGGGATCTAAAACATTCCACTAGAGTGGTGGCTCAGTGGTTATGGCACTTACCTGGCATGCATGAAGACCCGAGTTTGAACCCCAGCACCACGTATACAACTAAGTGTCGGAACGACGAAGGCTACATGAAAAACTAAATAAAAACTGATTCTCTCTCTCTCCCTCTCTCTCTCTCTCACTGTCCCTCTCTCTTTAAAAAATAAAAAATAAAACAGCCACTAAAACAACAGTGGAACACACATTCTTTTTACTAATCCACAGGGCTCATACCAAGGTAATCTATATCCCAGGCTATAAAACAAAAATCAGTACTTTAAAAGAATTGAATTAATAAAGGGTGTTCTCATACCACAAGGGAATTAACATAAAAATCAGCAATAGAAAGGTAACAAAAATATCAAAAAATGTTTCAGAGCTAAACAGTGTACTTCTAACTAATGCATGCACCAAAAAGGAAATCTCAAGGGAAATGAAAAAGAAATACACTGAACCAAATGAAAAAGAAAATTCAAGTTACCGAAATCCATAGCACGCGGCTAAAGCAATGCTGAGAGAGAAATTCATAGCATAAAATATTCGCATTAGAAAATCAGTTGTCAAAAAAGGACCGAATGAGGGAAGAGGAGACAGAAAGGGGAAACACAGAGAAATGACATGGGCCAAACTATATTGCTATATTGTAGGTATATACCAATATGTACCAACAAATCCCACCTTTATGTACAACTTTAATGCACCAATAAAAATATTGAAAAATAGGGGCTGGAGCGGTGGCTCAGCAGTTACAGCCTTGCCTGGCATGTGCAAGTACATGAGTTCAAACCCCAGCACCACGCACACAATGAAGTGTTTGAGCAATGAAAGCCACATGAAAAACTAAAGTTGATTCTCTCATCTCTCTCTCTCTCACTGTCTCTCTTTAAAAAAAATTGAAAAATAAAATTATAGTTTTTTTTTTTTTAAAAAAACGTGGTGAGATCTTTAGGATGTGGCACTCAGTGGGAGGGAGGGAGGTCACCGAAGGTGTGCCTTTGGAAGGGACTGATGTAGTTCTCATGGGACCTCAGTTGTTCTCTGGCTACCCATCTCCCTATGTGATCTCTCTCTCTTGCACAACTTGGCCACTGAGATGCCATCTGCTGTGAAGTCCTCATCCGAGGCCACATAAATGGTACTACTCAGTCTTGGACTTCCAACTTCCTAAATCATGAGCTAAATCAACCTTTATTTATAAGTTTAAAAAAGTGAAAATCAATTATCTTAATTCCCTCAAGAGTTAGAAAAAGAAGAGCTAAATAAATACACATAATTGTAAGAAATTAGTAAAAATAGGAGGAAAATCAATATAGTCAAAATAAAGAAAAACAAAGAGAAATCAATAAAACAAAGCTGGTTCTTCTAAAAGATCAAAAACTCTGACAACTTCCATTAAAACTGTCAAAGAGAGGGGCTGGAGCGGTGGCTCAGCAGTTGGAGTGCTTGCCTAGAATGTACAGGACCTGAGTTGGAACCCCAGCACCATATTCACAACTAAGTGTTGGAGAAACAAAGGCCAGATGAAAAACTAAATAGATTCTCTCTTTTTCTCCTCTCTTGCTCTTAAAAAAAAAGACTGTCAAAGAGAAATAGCTAAATGGAGATTACCAATATCAGGAACTAAGTTATAAATACAATTAAAATTTTTCCATATTTTATTGGTGCATGAAAATTATACATAATGGTGGGATTTCTTATTACATATTCATACATGCACACAATACAGCAATATAATTCGGTCATTATCATTTCTCACTACAGATCCTACAGAAATCAAAGGGAAAATAAGTAAGTATTATGGACAACTCTAACATACGAACTTAACAACTTAGATGAAATAGACCATTTCTTTGAAAAACACACATTATCTTAATCACCTGATATGACAAAGATACTTTGACTCTTCCTTGTAACTATTAAGGAAATTGAATCATAATTTTTAAAAAAATTATCTAGGGGCTGGAGCGGTGGCTCAGCGGTTTCGGCGCTTGCCTGGCAAGCACGAGGACCCGGGTTCAAACCCCAGCACCACGTACACAACTGAGTGTTGGAGCAACTAAGGCCATGTGAAAAATTAAATAAAGTTGTTTCTCTCTTTCTCTGTCTCTCTCACTGTCCCTCTCTCTTTAAAAAAAAAAAATTATCTAAAAAGAAATCTGAAGGTCTGTATAGGTTCACAAGAATTAAAAATATTTCCTCCCAGGAAATAGAAAAGGAGGAAGCATTTACAACTTTACAATAAAGCTAGAATTACCCTTATGCCCAAACTACAGAAAGTCAGTACAGTAAAGGATAACTATGGACCTCATGAGTACAAACATAAAAATCCACAACAAATATTAATAGAGAATTCAGCAATGTTTAAAAACAACTGCCCAACTTGATCAAGGGGGGTTCATTCCAGAGATGCAAGCCTGCCTCAATATTTGAAAATCAATTGATGTACTCCAGCATACTAGCAGAATAAAAAGAAAAATCACACAATCATATCAATTTATGTAGAACAAAGAATTTAACTAAATTCAGCAAGCATTAGTGGAAAAAAGTGCTCACAACACTAGGAAAAGGTGTGAACTTCCTCAACAGACAAACAGGTACTATAAAAAACATACAGATAATATTGTATTTAATGATGAATAACTTAACGCTTTATGCCTGCAACAAGGCAAGAATGCCTTATTCAGCACTGTATTGAATCTTCTAACCAGTGCAATAAGGCAAGAGAAGGAAATGAAAATATGGACCAAAAAAGATAAAAAAGAAATAAACTTTCCCTATTTGCAAATATTATTGACTGTGTAGGAAATTCCAAAGAATCTATAAAGTTCCTAGAAATAGTCAATGAGTTCATCAAGGTTTCAGAATACAAGACAAAGAAAGATCAATTGTGTTTGTATACACTGGCAATAAACATGTGGTCACTGAAATTAAAAACACACTTAGAACTGATGAAAAAACATCCAGGTATGTGTTAGCCAGCTTTCTGTTGTTATGACAAAATGCCTGAGAAAATCTACCTAAAAGAAGAAAAGGAGAAAAGATTGATTTTGGTTCATAGTTTCAATTCACGGTCACTTGATCCCATCACTTTGGACCTGTGGCAAGACAGCACTTTATGGTGGGAAGCACATGATGGAGCAAAGCTGTTTACCTCATGGTAGCCTGGAAGCAGAGCGGGTGGAGGCTGGGGTCTCTATGTCACCCCTAATCACCTAACTTTCCTCCATTAGGCTCCACCTCTTAAAGATCCTACCACCTTCCAAGAGCACCACAGGCTGTCAATCAAACCTGTAACATACAAACCTTTGGGAGACATTCCAGATCCAAACTGCAGCAAGGTTTACGTTTACCAAATACGTCCAGGCAAGATATGCTGAAAACCACAAAATGCTATGAAAGAAATCAAAGAAGATCTAAACGAGTGGAGAAACTTACCATATTCCTAGATTAGAAAACTAATCTAATAAAGATGTTGATTATCTCAAACTGACATGCAGTATAAACACAATTCCTTTTAAGATCCTAGCAAGATTGTTTAGAAGATATTCTAAGATTACTTATATCTATATTACAAGATTATTTAGAAGATATTCTAAGATTACTTATATCTATATTACAAGATTATTTAGAAGATATTATAAGATTACTTATATCTAAATTATAAGATTATTTAGAAGATATATAAGATAGAGAGATTACATGTATAAGATACATGGAAAAGCAAAAGAACTAGAATAACTATGCAGTTTTTTTGGAAAAGAAGAATAAAGTGGGATGAGTTAATCTTCAAGATTTATAAGGCTATAGTATCCATGCCTATGTGGTGTTAGTGGAGATCGAGGCACATGAATGGATGGAACAGAATAGAGAATCCAGAAGCAAACCTGCACAAATATTTAAATGTTAAACTTAAAACAATAAAGTTAAAAAGAGAGAGAGTGACAGACAGAGGGACAGTGAGAGAGGGAGAAAGGGAATCAATTTTATTTAGTTTTTCATGTGGCCTTCATTGCTCTGACGCTATGCTGTGTACATGGTGCTGGGGTTCGAACCCCAGCATGCCAAACAAGAGCCGTAATTGCTGAGGCACTGCTCCAGCCCCCCAGATCAAGATTTTTTTTTAAAGAGAGAAGGACAGTGAGAGAGAGAGCGAGAGAGAGAGAGAATCAATTTTTATTGAGTTTTTCAGGTGGCCTTCGTTGCTCTGATACTTAGTTGCGTACATGAGTTCTGCGGTTTGAACCCATGTACGTGAGCATACCGGGCAATCGCCATAATTGCTGAGCCACCACTCCAGCCCCCAGATCAAGATTTTTATTGAAAATAATCAAAGATGATCCGAAGAGGTGACAAACATTAAAGCAAAAAGTTTATAATCTTCTATGCACAAGCAACAGTGAAGTTATATTTGAAAGCTCTGTCAGTTCTTTGATCAACAAATCTAAAGCTGAAACTTCTTGTAATAATGAAAAGCAGATGCAATGTCTTGTATTGGGTGTTTAAACAGAGGCAGCTCTACTTACAGATCATGCATATGTTCTTAGAATAGTCTCCCCTGCACCTGGTTTGGATGCTGGTAAAGGGGCATATCGGCCACAGATGGACAGAGGAACGGAAATATGCAAAGCAGAGTTGGCGTTGCTGTCTGGAACTTTATCTGCCAGTCTCCAAATGAGCCTTGCTGGCCACCAACACTACTGGAGGCTTTGGCTGGACACCTGGAACATGAGCAGAGTTCCCCTGCAATTCCCCAGACCCGTGTTTTGGACAGGCAGCAGGGGCTCTGCAGGTTCATGATGTGACATCCATCCAGAGAGCTCTCCTGGGCTCTGTGCATTTGCACCGAGCTGCAAGGGCTGGAGAAGCTCCTTGGGCTTGCTGCACAGGGCTCTGCCTGGTGAGCCTCCCGAGCAGGGCCTGTGCTCCAGCAACCCTAGACGACGGTGCTCACAATAAGGCACCCAAAGCTGAAGGCTGAGGACATCAGAATATTACGATGCACCCGTAGCCCATTCCTGGCCTACCAGCTGAGCAGCTCTGAAATGTCTTACGAGGTATATGGAATTTTTTAAACCGCAATTTACTAAATTGAAAATCATCCTTACATAGATCTTAAAGAGCAATAGAACATGCATTTTGGAAACTAAAAAAAAAATATGTTTCTAAATGGCTTCTGAGTTCAAAATGAAAGCAGAACAAAAATTAATAAGATATTTAGAACTGAAGGAAAATGAAAGTATAGATCTATAACATACAGTTCAAGATTTTGAAATCAAAGATTCTGAAAACTGAAACTTTGTTCACAACTCATTTGGTGACCTGAGGCTATTCACGGTCTTAATTATTTCACCCTTAGCAAGACCAGTGACAACGACAACAAACAACAACAACAAAAAAAAAACACTCAAATAAGAAAAATTATAAATAGCACTTATATCTATATCTATCTATGTATATATCTATATCTATATATGTATCTATATCTGTATATATATGTATATATATATATACAGAGAGAAGGACAGAGAGAGAGAGAGAGAATCTTTTTTTTTTATTGAGTTTTTCACATGGCTTTTGTTGCTCTGACACTTAGTTGTGTACGTGGGTGCTGGGGTTTGAACCCGTTTACTGGCGTGTGCCGGGCACGCACCGCAACCACCGAGCCACCGCTCCAGCACCAAATAGCACTGTATTAACAACAATAAGAAAAGATAATGAAATAAAACAAAGGACAGAAATCAGAAGTGAATATCTGGGGCAACTTTATGCCAACGCACTTGAAAACACGTGGATGAATGAGTGACTTTTAGATAAGGATACCTTGCCCAAAGTGACTCATAAAAATAGAAAAATGGAATATACTTATTTTTTAAAAAAAGAGAGGGACAGTGAGAGAGGGAAAAAAGAGAGACTCAGTTTTGCTTAGTTTTTCATGTGGTTTTTGTTGCTCCTACACTTTGTTGTGTACGTGGTTCTGGGGTTTGAACCTGCATCCTCGCGCATGCCAGGCCAGTGCCGTAACCACATAGCCACCACTCCAGCCCCTGAATATACTTTTAAAGAAATAAAATTATCTTGATTTCCTGCCCCCATCCCAACTTTCCAGAAGAGGAAATACAAATGGCCAATAAACACAAAACCATGCTAATCCTCCCTCACAATCGCTTGTACATTGAAGCAGTGCTGGGCTAACATTTTCTACCCACCTGATTAATAAACATTAAAAAGTCCAACAGTATTGGGGGTTGGAGAAGATATGGAAAACCCACCCTCTTCCCTCATATGGGTAGGAATTTAAACTTGCAAACCCATTTGAAGAAAATTCGGCATTGTCCAGGAAATATACAGATGCCCTGATCCAGCTCTTGCATGTTTAAATATACATCTGGCCCACAGAACGCTCAATAGGTGGACATACAGAGATAGCAAGCAGTCTATGGCTGGAGCGAAGGGGGTGTGCCAGGACCTGTGGCAGACACGGAAGGGTCTTATTTTTTACCAGGAAGCAGTTGGGGAGATGTTAGAGAGCCCTGGATAGCAGAGGAACAGATGTTTCAACAGGATCCCAGGCCACACCCTGCACTGAGTTACTCCACCATGTGTAGACCAGTAGTTCTGAGGCTGTGCCCAACCTTCAGTTACTCTATTTGGTAAAGCAGTAGTTTGCCGAGAGTTACTCCATTTTGAGTACAAGTGCCAAGGGAGAATGAGTCTACACCTTATTTGTACAGGTAAGCAACCACCCTCTGAACATCACCACCAAAAGGCACAAATTGATAAGCAACCTATGTGTGCTAACTTACCAATTTAAATCAGGAGCACCTGGACACACAAACGCCTCAAATCACACCAGAAACCCCAGACACAGGAGCTCCTCAAGCTCCCTCACTCAAGACCCATAGAACAAGGGGCCCCTCCAAGGATGGACACAACAGCACACTGACCCGGTCACTTGTCATGAGCCTTGCCCAGGAGAATCGTCACAGAGGTGAACCTGACTCTGTCCCCAGGCTTCAGCTCAGCACAGAGTGTTCTGCCCACGCCGAGGATGCACAGCCCACTTCAGGCTGACACTGCCCTCCATCTGGACCCTTGCTTTGACAAGTCGGTGGACCTGCCTCGTTCAAATCCTTATCTGACTGCTTCTAGTGACAGAATCCTGTAACCCTGTGGCTGCCTGAACTCTTGCTTGGTCTTTCTGCAACCTGTTTCTACATCACTGTGTGAAGTCTGACGTGTGACTTAAGTGCTCTAGATAGTAAAAATTAAGATTGGCATGGAGTAAAGGGACTTGTGATGGCTGTCTGGTGCCTGCCTGGTGACCCACAGGTACTCGGTGAATTGCTACCACTGAAAGGGAGGGAGCTTGTGAATTTGTAAATTCTGACATTGTGGAAAAGCACAAAGGTGTCCCGTCTACGAGGATGACACAGCTCCCTCACAACAGTGCTGTGCTGAGCCCAGCCTGCTAAGGCAGAAGCAGAGGAGGAAAGTCAGACACAAGGCCCCACCCACCATGGTGCCCTGGAGGAGGGCAGCAGGCCTGGCAGCGGGTGGGGGGGGGATGTGGTCAAGTGGTGGAAACAGCCCCAGGCCACACATCTGATGCTAAGCGCAGGTGGCTCTCGTCTCACCAACATGCACTTCAGTAGGCTCCAAATTTTCAAACAGCCAGCAAGTCCTTGCTTCCAGTTTGTGCTGTTGGAAACAGCCCTCTCCTTATTGGGCTAGAAACACTTATTCTTGGTCTTTGTTTCCCCCCAGGAAGTCACTGCTATTTCTGTTTGCTTAATTTTGACCATTTTAAGAACTTATGTTAGAGAAGGATTCTCAAAGGGAGGGTCCTGACCATTTCCTGTCACATCAAGCATGGAGATGCCATAGCCTGGAGTAACAAAGCAAGTTCCCAAACATGCCATCGAAATCTCTAGCCCTCTTGAAAAAAGTGGTTTCGAAACCAAAGGACACAATTAAAATAACAGCCAGGGGGAGATTATGACTCTGGTTCCAGGGGTTACAAAAGGACGTCATTGTCACTGCTGCCTCTTTGTAGAGAGGATCTGTTCCTGTGTCTTTCTAGGAGGGGAGATTGTCACATTGTCCTGTCTGTGCACCCTGGGCACTAAGGTGTTGGTTCTCTGGAGTTTGGTACTTGGTGAAAAAAGTAAAGAAATAATTAGTGAAGATTGCACACAGTTAATATGAACATACATACTTCAAAGAAAAAGAATCCAAAGGCTAGCCAGCAGGGTGAGTTGGTTGTTTATAACCCAGGGCTGTTGCTGGCCCTGCGAGAGTAGGAACATTCACCACCTCGGACTGATCTGAGCCTGGCTTGGAGGGCAGAGCATGAGCTGGATTTCAGTCACCCTTTCCCCAGTGTCAGAAGGGGCTTGTTTAGGGCTCAACTCACACAACTGTCCTTGACCACCCCTCTGAATCCATGCCTTAGTAAAACCCAGAGCTGAGAGTTCTGCAAAGATCTCTGCATTTTGGTTTAATCTGGTTCCTCCTTTTTATTCTGGTTAATTGTGTTCTTTTGTTGTCTGCTGACCTCTTTCTGCATCCCACACAAGCCAGGCTGATCCACCCCAATCAGGGCTGGACTCACCACTTCCTTTTACCAAGGCTGACATTGTCAGTGCCAAGGGCCTTTTTTTTTTGGTGTTTTTATAGAATCCAGACTATAAAGTGGGTAATTTCCATCCTGTATTTTCAATGTGTTGTCTATTCTTCCTTTATTGCATAGGGCTACATAAACCTAAGAATTTAGAAGTTGCAGATAATGACTCTTGAAAATGTTTCTTTTCTCCCTTCCTCCTTCTCCTTTTTATTAATGCCTTGTACATTCTAGTTCTGAAGCGGCAGCGGTTTTAGGTTTACCTGGTTTGTGGTGAATGTGAAAACTCTTCATAATTATCAGGGTGGAATTTAAGGCTTGACTATGGATGTCGGGGTTGGTCTTTTGGGTTTGGGATTCTTCACAGTGACGCTGTAGATGAAAGCCCTTTGCTACTTGATTCCACTGGCTGGATCTGAGTAGCTCTGAATTTTTCCATCAGCCTCATATGACTTAATTCTAATCTACTTCTTCAGTTGATTTTCTCTTTGACCTAGAAAAATTGTATTTTTTAAAATTTTTATCATAGCAGATTGAAGTTGGGAGTTCTAAGCTTCAGTGTTGCGAATGAATGAGACAGTTGACCATGGCTTGTTACATCCCAGAACCTGTTTCCCCCAAAGCAAAGAGGAAATCTGGGGCTCTATCCCAGCTCTCACAGTCTGTGGAATGCAAAGGAGCTCCCTCTCACTGAGTGCTGTGTGTTAAAGAAAGTGGAGCAGAGGGGAGTCGCCACCCTGGGTGTGTTTTCTTCTGATGTCTCTTTTGTCTATTTCGTTATGACTCTAAGAAATTGGAGGACAAGATGAGTAAAGTTTCAGCAATGACTTGTCTCTCTAATCAAATGGGGTTCTGAGCTGGTTTCGAGTCTTCCCTGAGAGTGGGTCTCAAGCTTGTCCTATGAGAGCGCACGTTGACAAAGCTACCCAGGGAGTTTCTGGTTTGGGAGGTCTGGAGTGGGGGCAGGGGGAAGAGTGGGTCCCTAAGGAGCTGTTGAGGACACTGCTGGTCTGGGATGGCACTGAGACTCAAGATTAGCATCTTGCAGTTTCGCGCCCAGTTTGACCTCTTTGCTTAGCTGCTGATTGGCATTCTGGGTGAGGAGGCTTCTTGCTTCCATTCTTGGGTGCTCAGGCGGATCGCAGCCCCCAGACTACATGCAACAGTCCATGTGGGGACAGTTGCCCCCAGCTGAGCCAATTAGCCTCTAGCCTCTGGCTCTGGCAACCCTCAGCTTGCAGAAGGAGGAAACAGAGAGAGCACCTACGTTGCTATGGAAAGAGAGAGGTGAAGGATGAGAGAGACTCTAGGAGGAGAGCCACGACTCCTGATTCTCCAGCACCCGTCTGTCAAATGACCATTTTGAAGCTGTTCCACTTCCATCTTCGAATTCCACAGAGACCCTGGAATCCTCAAGATAAATTCCCCTGTTGGCTTAAACCAGTGGTTTTCAATGGTGGTTTTGAATGCACCTCAGTTCCCTTGGAGGGCTTGTTAAATATTGCTGGGTGCTACTCCCGGAATACCTGCTTCAGTAGTTCTGTGGAGGGGCCCCAGGTATCTGCATTCCTAATGAGTTCCCAGCTAATAAGATGCAGCTGGTCTGGGGACATGGCTTTGAGAACCACTGGATTACATAGTAGCCTTCCCGGGGCTGGAGCGGTGGCTCAGTGGTTACGGCACCAAGCTCAAGTACACGGGTTCAAACCCCAGCACCACGTACACAACCAAGTGTTGGAGCAACAAAAGCCACATGAAAAACTAAATAAAGTTGATTGTCTCTTTCTGTCTCTCTCACTGTCTTCTCTCTTAAAAAGAAAAAAAGTAGCTTTCCTGACTATTTCTGCTTCTATAGTAAAAAGTAGAGAATCAATGGAGCCTCCTGCTCTTCCAAGCGTTTATGTGGTAGCTTTTACATTTTAATGTCTCATTCTCTGCCGTGACCCTTTAGTGGGAGAGGATGTTGTAATTTTATTTTACTGAAGATAAAACTGTGGCTTTGGGAGGTTAAGTAACGTGCCCAAGGTTGCTGCTTCAGAGAAGGCAGAGCTGGGAGTGGAGCCCAGGACGCTACGACTTGAGAGCAAATGTTCTTAACTTGCCCTCAATTTCACTTCCCATTCCAGACATTCTGGATCTGCGTTTTTCACACTGGTCCTGTGTGGAGGCTCCTCCGCTGTGGGCTCTGCCTAGTTGTCCCAGCCTCCTTCTTCCATGGAACCCTCTGGGTTTTCTAATCTCTCCCTACTTCCTGTCCAATCCATTTATAATGCCTTTGTCCCTTTGCGCAGTTATAGCATCTTGGCTTTTTTTTCTGCTGTATTTTGTGTCCCTGAGTTGCTTGCTTCCTCAGGTCCATTGCCCAAGCGGTGAGCTCCTCGAAGTGGGGACTGATGCTTACTCATATGGGGATCCACCTGCCTGTCCCAGCCCAGCACCTGGCATCAGCCCTCAAAAACACCCTGCAACCTGTGGATGCCTGAAAAGTTGAACTAGAAAAAAAAAAAATGGTGTCTTCCTTGGTGCGAGCTGTGACTCTGGGAGCCGATCCTGCACGGCGTTCATCAAGAGTGCTCTGGGGGGCTGGGAAGGAAGGGAGGGAAGGAAGAGGACCCAGGAGAGGGGAGAGGTGAGCTCCATGAAGTCTCATGCCATCTCACTGCCTCTGCCCGTTTCGTGGGGAGCCCTGCAGCTGGGACCGGCCTGCAGACTTATGCAGAGACGCACAGTGGACGAGGGCCTTCCCCAGAAGCAGGTGCGACTTTTAGCAAGGCTACTCTCAGCAAGGCGACACTTTCCAGCCACTGCATTCCCAAAGAAGGCTGGCAGCTGTGCAGGCATCAGCGGCCTTCCCAGCCCCAGGGAGGAATGAGCACTTCCTCTCTGAGGGGGTCTGCGGAGGAAGCAGTGAGCTTCTTGTCCCCTTGCACGTCCATCCCTGTCCCCTCCACCTCAAGCCCACACCCAGGTCTGCTGTCTGATTTCTGCAACTTGTACTCAACTCAGGTATTTAAAGTGTGGCAGCTCACGCCAGCTGATGACCCCACACCCATCTCTCCTCCTTCCTTACTGGCCTCCCTTGTAGCTAGAGATGGCCCTTCAGCTCAGCGCTGGCCTGTGGGACTTTACTGCAGGCCTCCTGGGAAAATTGTCTTTCCTCATTGTTGCTGCCCCATTTTCCTCCTAGTTTACTTCATTTTTCCTCCTACTTGCAATGCAAATGGGAGGCTGACAATGGTCCAGCTTTCTGGAGCTGACCTGGCAGCCCCAGGACAACAGCTTCACTCTAGGAATACTAGGGTATCGGGTAGCTTCTGGGACACTTGTGGGTAACATGAGGTACCTAGCCAAGTTCAGTGGCTGGGGGTCTGTTACCTGCAGACAGGGAGACTCAGCTGGAGTGCACCGGAATGACCGCCTTTGGCCACACATGTTCTGGCCGGCATCTGTGCTGGCCATTATCTGTGCTGGCCATTCTGTGCATCATTCTGCTACACCTCGTTATCTAGAAGTGGACAGGCTGGGCTGGGAGTCAGAGATTCTGGGTCTTGGACTTGCAGAGCTGATGAACAGTTTGGGAAAGTAGGCAACAGGTCCTAAATGGCAGGTGTGGAGGAGGTTAGGTAGCAAGACACAGCGTAGGGAGAGAATGCTGAAATGGAATCACCCGTGTTCTATGATGGCATTTCCTACCGAACCCCAGCATCTCCCACACACCCACCCAGGACCACAGAGGTCGCCTGGGAAGACAGGCTTTCCAGACGGGAAGAACTGAGTCGAAGTTTCTTGTTGCTAAGTTGTGACCTGGGGCAATTCACTGAGTGTCTCAGCATTTTGGTTTGGAAAAATATTTTTTTTTTAAAGAGAGAGAGAGAGAGAATCTATTTTTTAAAAATTTTCATGTGGATTTCGTTGCTCTGAGACTTCGTTGTGTACATGGTGCTGGGGTTTGAACTCACGTACTCATGCATGCCAGGCAAGTGCTGTAACCACTGAGCCACCGCTCCAGCCCCGTTGGAAAAGGATTTAATGAGACTTACAAATAGAAAAATGCTGGGGAAAACATTTAAAATGAGCACATGAGGAAATGGAGAAGGGGACTCAGGCCACACAGGGTGTCCTCCAGGGTTCCAAACACTTTTTGGATGGAAACCTTCTAACGACATGGCGCGGAGCTTTCCAGCAGCCGATGCAAAAAGGGTGCTCAGTTTCTGAGTCTCAGGACTCCCCAGATCAGGAAAGGTAGTTTCCCTTAGATTGTAGCGGGGAAAGATGTTTTCTCTCAGGGTTCTCTGAGAGGAAATGGAAGTGATGAAACCTATCCTGAGATGTTTTATGCAAGAGCATTTTGGGAAAAGTGTATAGATAAGTTTGGAAAGCCCCTTCTCTTAGATTCCTTTTTGGGGAGCCCCACATCCGTGAACTGAAGGCTCAGCTGACTACTCTCAGCCCAGAGACCAGCTTCCAGGTCTCCCCGAGCACAGCAGAGTATCTTTGACTTCTTCCTCTTGTTCCTGTTTTTGGGGCCTGGTGTGTAACTGGGCTCGTGGTGGGAACTGCTGGGAAATATCATGAACATCCTTCCCAAGATCCGCGGAGTAAATCCAGCAGGGTGCTTCAGAGGCCAGTTCAAAGTCAGAGCCCTCCCTCGTGTAGGTCAGTGGTGATGTCACACGTGGAAGCCCGATTCAGGAAGAGGTGTCCTACAGGTGGGGAGATGGAATTGGGGGTGGCCTCTGGCTCATGATTGGCATTCCAAGCCTGTGCATGAAGGAATGTCCCCTTCTGGGCACAGAGGGAGTTCTTAGTACAAGAATTGTTCTCTTCTTTCCTGATTATGGGAGTTGAAATTTCCCTTTTATGATATTCCTTAAAGCAACAGAGATGCAGATTCAGATTCAAAAAGTCTGGTGGGGCTTGAGGTGGGGCCTTTTCTGATCACCCCTGGGATGCGGCTGGTCTACAGACCTCCTGTGAGGAGGGAGGCCATCAGCTCTGCTCTTCACCGCCCCCCAACAGCTTCGTGCAGACCCCAGGTCTTATGTGTCCCCTGCGTGTCCCATTATGCCTAACATGATGCTGTGTCCTTGGAGACCCCTTTCTAAATGTTTGGTGGAAACCATGGGAGATCTTGGAAAATCCCCAAATCAGCCTGCTCCTTCAGATTGCATGGATCGGAGCTAGGACGGCGAGCAAATAGAAGGGAACATTTCTGCCCTTCTCTCAGTTTCAATTCCGGTGCTGAAATCCCCTTCTTCTCACCTGTCCTTTCACCTTTCTGTCTTGGCTTCTGTGGAAGGATTGAAACTAACAACCTTTGAGTATAAGCATATCGGGTGATTTCCTGCTTGTAGGTTTTGAATGATTGGCATGACTCATCTTTCCCTCTCATTTTTGAAAGACTACCTGTCCTTGACCCCAGTGATCCCCAAGCCCACCCACTCACTGCGGCATGCGTCAGATTGTTTTGCCAGTTTCTCTGGGAGACTCCCCGCCTTGCTGCCCATCCACCCTCTCTCTGGGGCAGAAGTGCTGTGGACGCCTCCCCACCCACATCTCTTTAATTCCTGGATTATTTCTGCGCACACCCTGTGTCACTGCGCTTTCTGCAGAAGACCCACCCACTCAGCCTCAAGGAAGGGGATGATTCTTGGGTCATGGAGGTTACTGACTGGGAGTGCAGCTCAGACTCTGGTGGGCTTTTGTTATTTCATGATTGCCTTTCTCTCCTGGATCCCTGGACAGTGGATCTTTTCTTGTAACTGCTACACGCAGATCAACGGGTAACGTGAAGGAGAGTGGTCTGGGGTGGACCAGGAATAGGGGGAATGGCTGGGTGGCCAGATCACAACTGGAGGAGTCCTCATGAGGAGCATCCTATTCACAACCCAATTGGGCGTCCAGACCCTCGTTCCTGATTCTACCCAAACAGCTCAGTCCAGTGGTGGGCTTCTTTTTTTTAAGCGAGAGAGAGAAAGAAAGACAGAATCAATTTTATTGAGTTTTTCACATGACCTTTGTTGCTCTGACACCTTGTTGTGTACGTGGTGCTGGGGTTTGAACCCGTGTCCTCGCGCATGCCAGGCAAGTGCCGTAACCACTGAGCCACTGCGCCAGCCTCTAGCGGGTGGGTGCTATTGGCAAATCACAAGCACCATCTAAATCTGCCTCCAAAATCCAGGTGGTCTGTCCTTTAGGGCCATAGGGCAGAGTGGGAATCTAGAGAAGGATGAGGACGTCTAGGAGAGAAGGAAAGGTAACTTGACAGGGTGCAAGACTAGAATTTTCCAGCCTGTTGTCGTAGCTGCTGGCAGGGGGTTAAAGGAAACCAAGCATGGCCTCTCTTTTGTAGTTATTTTCAAAAGGAAGCTGAAAACAGAATTGTAACCTCATTGTTAATCTAGAACAACTTTTTTTTTTTTAACTAAAGTAACCATTTTGAGGAGAACCCTGCTGTTTGTGGTATGAAACCTAGTTCTTTATCTCACCAAAGTGTGACTTTCAGTGTGTTCCACCTGAGTTGTTTGTCTTTTTCTTGCAAATGTGTAAGAATTCATGTCAAGTTTAATCGATAACATAGATTTTAAAATATAACTGTAGACATCAAGACTTCAAGGGTCCCCCCTCCAAAAAAAAAAATCTATTATTTTTGTATTGGTTTTGCTTTGGTAAATTTTGTGTTACAAAAAGTTGAAAATTTTATATAATCAAAGATGTTCTTTTACAGCTGCTGAGTTCCTGTTTTACTTATCCAACGTGAGGAAAAGCTATAGATTCTTGTATGTTCCTGAAGGTATTTTTTTTTCCTTGAGAAATTCTTTGATTTTCTAAGAACATAAATACACAAAGTTTTACCAATTTTTTTCTTGTTCACATTATATTTATGAAACAGCCCCATTTAAGGAAGATGTCAAATTACAATGGTGACAGCTTAATGAGGCCTTGTCTCAAAA